>JAOQMP010000007.1:32170283-32181817 GCA_027563575.1 Erythroxylum pedicellare
ATAAAAATTTGAAACAATTATAACATGGAAACCTGTGAACTATGCTAAGCTAGTACGAAAATAAAAGGGGGGGGGGGGGTGATGTTTAAATGAATCCAATTTCAGAATCAAAAAAATATATTAGCTCAAGGTTTATTATTAATAATTTTGACGATAACTTCATAATACAAAATTCAAATTTGATTTATTTCCTTATACAATTAATGATCTAATTCTCAAAAGGAAATAAAATTATAGGATGAATGCTTCCTTTCTTGTAATCTTCTTAATAAACTTATCTTATTTATTTCACAATATTCATAAAAATTTTGTTATCATTGGCGTTATTTCCTTTTATTGTTAATGGGTTAATTCTCAAAAGGATACAAAATCATAAGAAATACGCTTCATTTCTTACAGGAAGCTTCTTTATGAACTTACCTTATTAGAAATGGTTTATACGAAAGGATCCCATTAATTATGAAGGTCGTGTATTAGCCCCGTGATTACTGGAAGATTTTTGACAAATATGACATCAAATTTATTCAGATTTAAATTCATCCAGTTGACTAAGGATGTAAGTGAAACAACAATTAGTTGAAGAAAAATACATACTTAAGAAAGAGCCACTGTTTTTACAAAACAGATAAGATTTTTAAAATACATCTATAGCATCAATTCTCTTGAAAGTGATATTATTGTCAAATCTCTTATGCTTGAGAAAGTGAAAATTCTTTTTGAGAGAGATCATTAAAGCTCATATCGAACAAGTTACATTTTCATCTATTGAGAGCTTATAGAGGCTAGCTAAATGCTACTAGTTTGGAAGGTTAGGAAACCTAAAAAAATATGTACTCATGAATTTGAAGAGACTCGTCAAATTACTACTTGAGATTTTAGTGAAACACTCAAGTTGGATACTTGGAGACCAGACGTAGACTTGGGTTATAAGTCGAATCAATATAAATCGACTACGTCATTTATCTCTCTTTTTAACTTTTAAATTTCAGCAATATATTGTTTGTGTTTTCATTTTTGCAAAAGGTTTCTTCACTTTTATAATAGGCTCCTTCTATTTTCAACTTGCAAGAGGTTCTTTTTAGTTTTAACAAGAACCTTCTGTTTTAAATTTTTTTAACATGATTTATCATTTAGCAGACTCTGATCGTCTAACAGGCTCTTATTGTTTAACAAGGTTCAATTATCTGACAGACTCCTATTGTTTTTAAATTTTAACAGGCCCCTGTCTTTCTATGAATTGAAAATAACTTTTAATTTTTTAAAAGTCACACATAATTTACCACCTCTTGCGTGGGTTTGCTTTATCATTTGGTATCACAGCAAGGTTTCACATTTTTATGTTTTACAGCACGTGATAGATCATGCAAACATTTTGAGAATTTTTGAAAGACAATCCATCTCAAAGCCTTCTTACTTCAATGGAAACAACTACTCATATTGGAAAGATAGAATGACCATATATCTCTAATTTATAGATATCGAAGTTTAGTAAGCTATCAGAGTTGGAGCTACACTTCCTACTACCGATAATGTAGAAGTTTGGACTAATGCTGACAAAAGAAATGCATAACTAAACGCTAAAGAAAAACATCATCTGATATGTGTATTGTCTCCAGAAGAATATGAAAAAATATCCTACTGCTCTATAGCAAAAGAAATGTGAGATAAACTTCAAGTTACCTTTGAAAGAATGAATGAGGTAACGAAACATAGAATAAGCTTTTTAGTGCATCAATATGAAACTATTGACATCAAATAGGGAGAAACTGTAGATGAAATCTTCGGACAATTTAACAATATCATCACGGCCTTAAAGAACTTAGGAATCATATATCCTAATGATGAACTCGTAACAAAGATTCTAAGGTCACTACCAAAGGAATAGAGACCTAAGGTGACAGCTCTAGAAATTGCAAAGGATCTAAATATTATTTCACTCGATTAGCCACGGGAAAACTTGATGATCCATGAAACCAAGCTTAGGGGAGATAAAGGATCCTCCTACATAAGAAGAATGTCACTAAAAGTAGCCTAGTGATATGAGGATTTTGAAAGCTTTAAAGAAGAAAAGCCTGAAGAAGTCAGCAACGTCTGTCTTATAGCTAAATCAAGAGATGATGAGGTATATTATTCTGACTCTACTATTGAAGTTGATGAATTGAAAAATGCATATCATGAATTGTGTAATCAGTATAACAGGTTGACAGTGAAGTATTTTAATGAAGTTGAGAAGTCCAAGAGCAACAATGCATCTTTGAAGAGTAAGACAAAACCATTGGAATCTGTAAATGAGAATTTGGCGACCAATAATATGTCTCTTGAGATTAATTATGAGCAAAAGGTCTCTGAAAAGGAAGTTCTGGAAGACAAAGTGGTTAAGTTAGAAAATATGTTGCTAAAAATTGATTATGAAAAGATGAGACAGTTAGAAGAAAAAGTTGCCACCTTAGAACTTGAGAAAGAGAAAAGTGCTAGAAAGATCTTATCTCTAGAAAAAGATCTAACAAATTTCATTGATGGAAGGAATAATCTTGATACACTGCTTGGTAGTGGTAAATGCATTTTTAATAAGGTCAAAATAGGATACAATGAAAAAAAAAACATCAGGCTATACAACAACTTCTTTGTCAAATCCAGTAGTAGTTATAGCCAAAATAACATAAACCTGATACATGGTAGAAATTATATCAAATCTCATTCATCTACTATATGTTTCTACTGTGGTAAACATGGTGATATTAGTCATTATTGTAACTTTCATAGAATGAGAAAATTATACGAATGAGAAAATTATCTCAAATGTATGTTTAAAGACCGAAAGGTCAAACTACTAACCTAAAAGGACCTAAAAATTTTGGGTTCCTAAAATGAAATAATACTTTCTGCAGATATGCTTCAAAATGGAGACAAGAGAAAATCAATGGATAGTTGATAATGGGTGTTCGAAACACATAACAGGTGAAATATCACATTTCAACTACATTAAAAAAAGATGGAGTTTTGCAGAAAAATTTAGATTAAAAAGGGTACTGCATTTCATCAATTTGGAGCGATCATAGAATAAAACTTGAATATTTCTGTGACAAAAATAGTAAGATGGTAAGAAACAAAGCTAGACTTATAGCTTATGGTTACAATCAGCATGAAGATATTGACTTTGATGAGACTTATACACCTGTTGTTAGGTTAAAGTTGATTAGAATTTTACTTGCTTTCGTTCAATATTATAGAAATTTTAAGTTATTCCAAATGGATGTCAAAAGGGCCTTCTTGGACGGATACATTAACAAATAAGTGTTTGTTAAGCAACCTCTAAGTTTTGAGAAAGAAGATCATCCAGATTACGTGATGAAGTTATCTAAAGCCCTGTATGGTCTAAAGCAAGTTCCTTGAGCACGGTATAAAAGGTTAAATAGTTTTCTACTTGAGAATAACTTTGAAAGAGGAAAGGTAGATAAAACCTTATTTATTAAGAGAAATGAGAATGATTTACTTATGGCACAAATATATATTGACAACATAATATTTGGTACTACTAATTCATCCTTTTATGAAGAATTCTCAACTTTAATATAGGGGGAGAGTAGATATACTTTTTTTATAATGACAAAGGGGGAGAGTTAAAGAGTTAATGATATATTTGCACCTTGCATGATTTTGAGCATGACATGTTATATATCTCTTCGATAACTTTGTTGTTATTTTTGTCTGTTCATTCTTTTTGATAACAAGCTTGAAGAGGCTCGTTAAACTACTACTTGAAATTTTAGTGAAACACTCAAATTGGATACTTAGGGACTGGATGTAGGCTTGGGTCATAAGCTGAACTAGTATAAATCGACTTAGTTAGTTCTCTCTCTCTTTTTAACTTTTAAATTTTCACAGTATATTGTTTATGTTTTCATTTTTATAAGAGGCTCCTTGACTTTTATAATAAGCTCCTTCTATTTTCAACTTGCAAGAGATTTTTTTTAGTTTTAACAGATGTCTTCTATTTTAAATTGTTTTAATAGGATTTATCATTTAACAGACTCTGATTGTCTAACAGGCTCTTATCTCTTAATAAGGTTCTATTGTATAGTAGGCTCCTAGATTTACAAATGAGCAAGCAAGTTTTAAATTTTAATTTATTCATGCAATTTCGATATATCTGAGACAATCCGAGACATTTAACAAATTAATTTTAGATAACCAACCAGTTATTTTCTACTTGTTCCTTTTTAATCTTAGAAATTGAACCAGCTCACTATATCAAGCATAAAGAAACACAATCAATAATCGAAATTTGACATCAAATTTTCAGCAATTGTATAAGTATTAAATTCACTCAATTTAATTAAAAGAACATCCCAAATAATCAAAACAACATAATTAAAATAAAATTAAACAATTAATCGTAAATTAAGCATCGAAAACCAAAAACAAAAAGAGTAAGGATTTTTGAAAAACTCATGAATTTTTTTGACTTCATGGATCTCAAACTAGCCCTAAAAGATTTATGATTTCTCCTCCATTAGTCACAAACTAGCTCGATTTTAGTGAGCTTATGGCTCTCTAAACACTTCTGATGCTGTTCACTATATACCCTAACTTTGAAACGCCTTTGATAGATGGAAATGCTTTCCAAAATCTCTCCCTTACGTAATTGCTTGCTTTTTTTTCCTCCTTCGCTAGCTGCCTTTTTATAGCCTTTCCAGCTGCGACATGTTTCTAGTCTTGCTTAAATTGCAGGCATCTTCACGAAACCATTGTCTCAGATCGATTTTAAGCTCTTCGGTCCAAGCTTGGACTTCACCAAGTCTCCCACTCCAGCTTGAGGGGGACTAATCATGCAGACATTCTTAATGAAAATCTGAAGACCACAAATCAAGCTCCTAACAATCATACTGGCAAGATTATAGGGAATGACAGCTAGCAATGGAGAAGTCATCTTTCCTAATACATTGTAAACACCCAATGCAGCTTTGTTCCAGGGCGGTTAATTACGGACAACATTATCGTCACTCAAGAGGTTATACACTCAATGCAAAGGAAAACGGGTCATAAAGGAATCATGGCTCTGAAAGTGGATCTCGAGAAAGCTTACGACTGTCTATCCTGAAATTTTATCCAAGATACCCTATTTAATATTAGGATTCCTGAGTCATTGATCAATCTCATAATGAAGTGCATTTCAAAGGCTTCATTTCAAATTACTTGGAATGGAGAACTGGGTGATGAATTTAGACCTTCCAGGGGCATTCGCCAAGGGGACCCCATTTCACCCTACTTATTTGTCCTTTGTCTGGACCGGCTAAGTCACTCCATTAACCATGCAGTGATGCAAGGACGATGGAAGTCTGTTAAGTTAGGCCGTACTGGACCGCCTCTCTCCCATTTATTCTTTGCGAACGACCTTATCTTGTTCTCTAAAGCCTCTATCGCTTAGGTCTCCGTCATTCGAGATATTCTCAACACCTTCCGTGCTACCTTAGGCCAACGAATTAGTCAGGGTAAGTCTCGGTGCTACTTCTCCAAAAATACTCCTCCCATGGTAACTCGATCCTTACGTCGAGCTCTTGGATTCAAGTAGATGACAGATCTAGGCTGCTATCTTGGAGTCCCGCTTCTGCACGAACGAGTTAGAAAACATACTTATCAATACATCTTGGATAAAGTTCACCGTAGATTGTTAGGCTGGACAGCCAATCTGTTGTTTTTTGCTAGCCGTGTCACGCTCTGTCATCGCGACTCTTCCCAACTATACCATGCAGACTGTCCGTCTCCCTCGTAGCCTTTGTGATGAGCTGGAGAAACTGATTCGACAATTCCTGTAGGGCTCGTCTAATAGCTAGAAGAGGGTTCACTTAGTCTCTTAGGAGGATGTTTGCAAACCGAAAGGTTTGGGGGAGCTTGGCATTTGAAAAATTTGCGAGACCAACGATGCTTTTTTAGCAAAACTAGGATGGGCCCTTATAGCCAATCCACATGCTCTTTGGGTCCAGGTTACAACTTTGACGTCAACCATCTCCCCACCTCGCTGGAGGCGAAAGGGGATTCAATGGTTTGGTGGAGCATCAAGGCAACACGACATATAGTTTTACAAGGCATGCAGTGGATGATAGGAGATGGCGCCATAACTCACTTCTGGATTTACTTTTGGGTTACGGGAGTCAGACCGCTTTTACCCCTTGTTATAGCCCCTCCCCCGAATCTCAATCACACCCTTAGTATGTAACACTTTGTGACAAGCGATGGGACTTGGAATTGGGACGCTTTTCAACATTACCTCTTGATGTCAATTGGTAGAGCCATAGCCAGTATGTTTCCACCTAAAGCCTTCCTAGGACCGGACAAGTTGATTTGGGGACGTTCTGATGCTGACCTTTTCACTGTAGCTTCCACTTATTCCATGATCATGGGACATGTCGACAACTCCCAACTGGATCTTTGGCAGGAAATCTGGCAGTGGAACGGCCCTAAACGCTTCCGTTCCTTCCTCTGGCTTCTTGCACACAATCATTTACTTATTAATCAACAACATGCTCGCAAGCACCTCACTACAGACAACGGATGTCCCCATTATCATTTACTCGAATCCTTGCTTCACGTGATGTGCGACTGTGACCGATCCCGCTAAGTGTGGCAAGCTTTCCCTCCTCACGTCATCTTTCCGGATTTTTTCACTGTGTCTACCCCAGATTGGATCACTTCCAATCTCCATAACCACCGACATGTCCTTGGGCATGAATGGTCGATTATTTTTGGCATTACATGTTGGCTCCTATGGAATTGGCAAAATTTGTCCCTCTTTGAGGATCATTTTACATGGCCTGACTCACCCTCTTCTCCTATTTTGTCCTATGCAGATCAGGTTCGCCAGGCCACCGTGTGGAAACACCGAACTCCCACTGTAGATTGCCCTCGCCCAATAAGACCCATCGGGTGGACCAAACCTCTAAATGGGTGGGTAAAATTAAACACAAATGGAGCCTGTAAACAATCCACGACCTTAGCTACAGCCGGTGGATTGCTATAGGATAGTGCAAGCAACTGACTTGAGGATTCACACGTAATCTCGGATGGTGTTCAGCACTGACTGCAGAACTCTGGGGAATTTTTTACGCCTTACTCTTGCTTGGAATCTGGGGTTTTGCCGGATAGAGCTTGAAGTCGATTCTACAGCGGTGGTTAAAATCCTATCCTCCTCAGATGTTCGTTCTTGGGCACTCAACTCATGGGCATTACCGAACTATCTGCTCGTAATTGGACTGTTGCTCATCGACATATATACAGAGAGGGCAACAGATGTGCCGACTGGCTAACGAATTATATAGAACATGTTAATGTCGGCGTTCATTATTTAACAACTACACCTATAGGGTGCCCTCCTATCCTTCTGGAGGATATGTCCGGGTTATGTTTCCTGAGACTCACTCTGTAAATTACTTCATTGTACTTCCCTTTTCAAAAAAAAAAAACTCTATCTATATAAAGTGATGAAAAGTCTAAGAGAGACAACGAGATAATCATCTTCCTTCACACAAAATATTTGTATTCTTCACAACCACCAAAATGCCAAGTAAGAAGAGCACACCAATAATTAATTAGGATTCATAATGAGTTGGGTTAAGCCGAAAACCTAAATTTCCAGATTGAATCTAAAATAATTTGTAAGGTCTAACTTAAATTCGAATTGATTAGAACCTTTTTAAGTTTTACCGATTTTGATCTCTGACTTAAGCTTGATAACGAGTTGAGTTATCAAGCTTAATTTGCTAAGCCTGCCTTTGAACGAATCCAGTTTCAAAAAGAGAGTACTCGGCAATACAGGTCCAATTCCTTAAACCATTTAGCTTCTCCTAACCAACAAAAAGTCGTATATCTAGAACGACCCCTCATCGCGGTTTTCCATTTACCTGACAACCTAGTCTTTTTTAATTTCAATTAAACATAGCTTGGGTCCACTTTGAATGATCGAAAAAATTTGGATATTAATTCTTTTGTTTAAAATACAATTCGCTTTATGAATAATATCAATTTTATAATTGTCCTTTTTCTAATGTTGCTGTTCTTATTGCTACCTTTCACGTGGTTTGAGAAATTACCACCATGGTTCAATTAATAGCATTTTGCTCATTTATTTATCACAATCTTGAGTTATAATTAGGAAATTATTTATTATTTTAGTGATTTGGAGGATAATAGAATTAAGATAGATTTAAATTTGTTATTTTACTCTGAGCAGATGCAAGATCTCAATTTTTTTTAAAAAAAAATTCTCTTTGACCTTTAGATGCATATCGTATGATAGTTTTAATGATTAGAATTTAAAAAAGAAAATACAATTAAAATGAAAAAGAAAACGATTCATTTGTGTATAATTATCCAAATATTACTAAAAGTTATTAGAACTTTCGAACAAAAAATTAGATTAAAATAAACGAGATTTTTATTAACTAAATTTATTTATATAATATGAGTAAGGTTAATAATAAATAAGTTATATTGGATTTAAATGATTTAATCTCAAGATTGAATTTAATTAGTTGATTTTAAGTAGTAGGAGGGTCAGCCTTTTGCTTTGAATGGCATGTTTCCTAAGCGTTTTTACTCAGTCCACCTTCCCCTTACTTTTTGTAATCGACATTCAAAAAGCTATCTTCCTTGTTTCCTCTGGTTCTTTCCTTTTATTTAGTCCATTTAAATCAACTTATCATATAAGGAAACTTACGCTTGAACCCTTTTCGATTTCATGCCAGTTTGGCTACCTATTTCAATATTTTCATTAGTATATTCCAGTTCCTGAATCATCGTGATCAGCTTCCATGTTCTTTCACTGGTTGCAGAGCTTCGATTTCACTCTCAAAAATCATATTCATTAGCTTCTTGTTGTTCCTAAAGCTATCCCTTCTTCACCTGTAAGTTCTGACGATTTTGCACGTACAGCAAGTCCTATTTCCAAGTATATATCCAACGTATATCAGAAACTACTGTCTTTTATATTGGGTCCAATCATTTTTTTCTCCCCATGTTTTGCATTGAGAAAATGGGAGATTGCGAACTGAAGAATCTGATAGCTGAGTTGAGAAAGGGAAGAGAGCTAGCTAGACAGCTCCAAATCCATCTCAACGTGCCATATTCTTCGAGAGAAACTCGCGAAATAATGTTGCTACAAAAGATCCTGAATTCTTTCGAAAAGTCACTATCTATTGTAAATTTTAGCAGTTCAGGGTCAGGAGCATCAGTTCCCATTCCAACGTCTGAGTCGCCGCCATCTCTAACTGAACATTCCCGGAGTGAAGACTCCTATCACGACCTCATAGATGGGTCCAAGAAGAGGTAAAATGTGATATGAACTTCACACTTGTAATACAGTTCTGAATCTCAATAAATTGGTCGAACCTATTTGTGTTGGTGTAATAATCTGACAGGAAGAGTATTCCCAGGCGGATGCAACAAGTTCGAGTTGATCCAGGAATGGGAGTGGAAGGTTCTCTTGATGATGGCTTTAGTTGGAGAAAATACGGACAAAAAGAAATTGTTGGAACCAAATATCCGAGGTTGGATCTCTATCTTGTCTTGTTCTTTCTTTGTTTCGAAACATAAATAACGAAAGACGGGTGCTTGCAGAGAGTATTACAGGTGTAGTTATCGAAAAGTCCAAGGTTGCTTGGCGACAAAACAAGTTCAAAGATCTGATTACGACCCAACAATCTTGGAGACCACCTACCGAGGAAGTCACACCTGTAACCAAGCCACTCATGTCCTATCTCCTTCCTATCAACAAAAGCAATCGCAGGATCTGGACTCTGTCAACAAACAGTCAATTCATTCCTTCCACTTCCCGTCGACTTCCATCGTGAAGCCTGAACCTCGCACGTTCTCTCCTTCCATGGCGAATAACTGCTTCATGAGCAACTTTTCTCCCTCGCTTATGCCACCTTCCAGAAGTGGGGTTCGCCATAGTTTTGGAGGAGACGAAAGTTTCCATCAGAATTCGGGGTCTGAGCTCAATGATATAATCTCTGCAGCAACCTCCGTCACTAACCATCCGATGGTCGAATCGACGGTCGGATGCGATTTCAGTTTCGTCAACGACGAGTTTGATCCGAATTTCACCTTCAGCAATAATCCTGGATTCTTCTTCTGAGTGATCACTGCTAAGCATGCGATCGTGTGGAGACTTTAAGCCTATTGCATGTGGTACCACAAAATCTAGATAAGTTGTTGGAGATTAGAATTTTGATTTTGTTTCGTAACATGTTCTGATTAATTTTTAGTAGTTGCTTGATCTACTGTGTGGATTCGAAAGTAGTACAGAATCGATAAATAGCCTGATCTGATGAACAAATTGTAAGGATAGCAATAAGCAGGCCTTAATGTCTAGTTCTTCAAGCTATGGGTTGGAGACCAAATTTTTTCAACAATTCAGGCTAGAATTTAATTTTTAAAAAATTATTTTATACTTTTAATTTTAAAAAAATTATCTCTATCAAAATGTTATTAATTCTTTGTTACGGTATATATAGTATGATAAGATTACGATGAAATGATTGCTTAAGAAACATATTTGGGAAAAGGTAAACATGTGATGAGATAATCATATGGAATCTGTGTTGGTTAGAATTTATAATTTAGAATCTAAGATTACCTTGGGAGGGGTGAGAATGGCATTACAAGCCAAATTTGAATGTGTAAATTTTGATTTTTATTGTAAATTTCCTAAGCAAATAAAGTTACGAAAATATTCAAAAGACTTGAGTCTTTAATCAAACACATAATTAGTAAAGGGATATGACATTCAAAAGTACTTAACTTTTTAATTTCTTAAATTTAGTGATTAAATATTTAAAGTTTTCAATGATTAACTTTTTAAAAATCAAATAATTTAAATCAAAATATTACTAGAGACAATATTTTATATGATTTTGAAATATTCATTTGCTTAAAAAATAAAAGATATAATACTAATTCACTACAAGAAATTAACGATTTACCGACGGTCAAAGCTGACGCTAAATCGAAGAATTCCATAAGTAGTAATATTCACCGACGAAATAAAACAACGGACAACAGTGCCATTAATATGACCGTAGGTAACTATAATGATGAAATTTTCATCTATTTCCGTCAATAAAATATACCGACGGAAAGAAGCTATCGTCGGTAAACCGTCGTTAGTATACTGACGGAAAAAGAAAAACGGTCGGTAAATACAACAAATAATTAACCGATGGCATAATATATTCCGTCGGTAATATAGAAAGAATTTTGCGACGGTTTATGTATTCTATCGGTAATATAGTAACACTTTTGCGACGGTTTTGTGTTCCGTCGGTAATTTGATGTTAGGAATTTTTTATAAAAATCCCAACATTAAACTTTATTTGATGATCTTATGAAAATGGTTAATTTCAATACTTGTAAATTATCTGTACATAATAAATTTATTTGTTTATATATTTAATTTGTTTAAATAGAAGTTACTTGATGATATAAAATTCAAATTTTCTTAATTGATAATACAAACATTACAGTGTACATTATAATAA
>JAOQMP010000007.1:32200605-32212386 GCA_027563575.1 Erythroxylum pedicellare
GTTCATTTATTTCTAATATTATTATTATTTGATTGTCACCAAAATTAATAATCGTGAAGTCCTCTTGACTTAATAGTTAGGGATACTAGGCTCATTTTACATAGTGAGCCTTTGGCTCTTATAAATTTTCTGAGCTTTAGCTCTTTTTCACAATTTGAGATTTAAGCCCTTTTTTTCACATATGAACTTTAAGCTCTTTTTCGGTGGTTACTCCGATCACAACAGCTTTTATCTTTCATGCATTCATGAAATCAAATGCATCACATTCACATCTTTTCAATCAGTTACTTTATTTCACTTTACACATCATCGGACCTTATTCCAGCATTCAACATTAAAGTTGAGAATCACTTTTTCCTTTATTCTCTTCAGAACTCGGTCTGGAATTTAACAATCAATTTATGTATCACATATTTTATCAAATTCACATATAAGGAGCACTTCTGGTATTATTAATGCATTTATCAAACTCCACAGACATTTAATGTCTGGAATCAGATCAATCACATTTTATTTCAATGGAAATTGAAAGCAAAAATTTAAAACATAACAAACAGTGAATGAGACCATCTAGGTCAACTCACAGTACACTTCAGATTAGCATTAGCTACCATAATCTGGAAACATCTGAATGCGGACGTTTATCTTGCAAGTCAAAATTATACAATACACACATTACACACACACATTAATAACTTTGCACAATTATAAGCATTTATTTTTGACCAAATGTGTATAATTACTATGTACAATGCATGTTCTTGACAATCCCTCAAATTTCATATCTTATCCACATTCTCATTTTATAACTCAATTACTCTTCATTTGTTCAAAAAATTAAATTCTCATTCACTTTAACTTTAACTTGATACTCAATCACAACTAAAATCATATGAACCCCTTCATCTCCATTATACACGTCTTTGGCACTTTAATACCAACAATTCATTCACTAATGTTATTCTAAAATTACAAGATTACACATTATCCAAACTCTCCTTTCTTCTTATAAATTTCTCCATATTTAGAGACCTTTAGGTTTATATTCCATGATCAATTAATGTAAACGAAGAAATTTGGCAACACTTTCTTTTCTAAAAATGTTCCCCATTATATTAAGTTTCTAATGACACACAAATCATTCAATTCAGTTCAGTAATCCAAAAGTTATACCTCAAACACTTTCAGATTGTTCATCTACTAAAACAGTATACTATACTCAAATCCCACCTAGAAATTGAAAGTCTTAGAGATTGAATAAAAATTCGACTTGTTCATCTAATTTGTATCCCTATGTATCTAGTTTACTCCAAACTAAAAATCGTCTCATTTAGATGATTATAGAATAAGATATTGTTAAAATACTGAAGTATGTTCAATAAAATATTCCAGTTCATACTATTCCAACAGATTCCCTCTCTTTCATTCAACCAATCTTTTCCAAATCAACTCATAATGCTACCAATTTTTATGTAGAGGTATAATAATGTTTTATGAATCTATTGATTTAAGAATCAAGTCATTTAGAGGTCTATAGAATAAGTTATGATCAAAAGAAGCAAGACTGTTCAATTGCAAAATGCTCTCAAGTATTAGAGAGCACAGTGTCACGATGTGACAATTAAAATCACACTGGTCCAAAAATCAACTCTCAAGGGCATGAGAGAGAAATTCATGGGTGTGAGAAATGAAAGATTACGGATGTGAGGGAGAGTCACAGGCATGAGAGAAGAAAAACAAGCTGCGATTGCAACTTCCTAGTCACTTACCCTCGCTTCGAACCCCCATAACTTTTAATACAGAAACCTAAAAAATTCAGAATTTATATCATTAAAAAGATAAAAGAAAGATCTACAAATTTTATGCAAATAATTTTGTCAAAATCTTCCTAAATTAATATAGTTTAATCATGGAAGTTTCAGGCCACATTTTTACCCCTGTTCTCAGCTTTTTCTTCATCATTTCTGTCTCAATATTATCACTCAATCTCTCTCAAATGATTTCAGATGGCTAAGATTTTTGGTGGAGATGTAAATCAATGTGTTATGAATCCAATGGTTCAAGTTCCATGTCAGTTGGAAGTCGGAAGATATAGCCAAAAGATCAAAGGACGATGCGTCAGCCTCCAACCTTAGAAGTCTTAATCATGCATGAACCCGATCAATGGTTTCCACTCACCTATCAAAGTCATGATCGTGCTTCAACATGATCGCAAGTCTCTAGCCAAAAGTTCTACACAATCGTGCTTTTCCACTTCCTCTCCCAAAAACACAATTCTTCTTCTCTTCAGATACTGCGATTTTCTTCTCTTCTTTTTCTTTCACTTAAACCATTTCTAATTTATTTCAACCTCCATTTTTTACTTCCATTTTGCTCCAAACAATCAAAATCAATCAAAAATCCAGATTTAACACCAATGTCAAAAACCAGAAATTCTCACACATGTTCTTCATTTTTTTGCACTGCTGCACTTTTTCATCTCTTGTACATTTTCCATTCTCTATAATTTCATCTTATGTTTCTTCCTCTAACTATCATTTAAGAAATCTTTTTCATCTTAGAACATCATCTTACAACTATTTTTAACTCAAAATTCTTTTTTTTTTTCATCTCTAAAACTCTCAAAACTTATGTACATGCATATATATACACAATGAAAACAGAGCCCTAATATTTATTTTCTTCTAAAAGTTTATGCACCTAGTTATACCTACTTTCTAAGATCTTTCAACTCCAAAAATCATTTTTACAACCTCTTACAACATTTTATCACAAATTCTAAAATCATCTCCAAAGTTTCAAAGTCATTTTCTCAATAATTTCTAAAATCATTTTTTTAACAATTCTTCAATATCATTTGTTTCTTATTTCTATTTCCTTCCATTAATTTATTGGTTAAGTGGCATTTTTTCTATTCTAATAATATTCAACATTTTTAGAATTTATTTCTAAAATTTACCAAAAATTCAAAATCACTAAACACATTTTCCAATTAAATTTTCAGTACACATAAACCACAATTCCCAATAAAATCACCTTTCACATATAAGTCAATTATACCCGGAATGTCACTGAATGCATGTATAGTCATTTTAATGTGTGCAAAAATTCAAATTCACGTATGTGTATGCTAACAATATACATAAACATGAAAATGCATTTTTCTAATCTCTCATTGATCTCACATGTACCGTATTTTTGGGTTCTAACTCTTAATATGGGAACAGGATGTTACATTTCTCCCCCTTAATAAATTTCATCCTCGAAATTCTTATCTGATTGATCAAAAAGGTAAGGTTATGTTTCCTCATATGTTTCTCCGTTTCCCATTTAACTGTCATCACTCGAATGTTTTCCTCCACTTGACTATAGTCAATAGAATCACTCGGTCTTTCAATCACTTATTTAGATATTCACTTTCTTAACTGGTTCCTCATTGTGATTTAGATTACTCACAATTTTTCACTTCATGTTCCGACAATACATCTTTGTCAGACCATATTAATATTTCTTAGCATACTCACAAATCACTCATTATGAATTTGAGACATCTTTATTGGTAATTCAACTCATAAGTTACTGGCCCCATGTTCTCAACAACTTCATGTGGACCAATACAATCCGATCTTAATATATTCTTTTTCCCAATCTAAGCACACCTTACCAAGGTAATACTCTCAGAAATCATTCATCTTTCCTTTGATAATTCACATCACTTCAGTGTTAATACATTTAACTCTTAGGTCTATCTCACTATATTCCATATCTTCGGTATTGATCCATCAAACTCGTCCATCTTTCTTAAGTCAATTAATTTCTAATAAAAATCAATTTCACCTCTCAACAGCATCTCAATTCAATTCTTTCCTTCTATCATTTTTAGGCCCTCTTCATTATTGTGGTCTAAACAAAACAATATAAATTAAATTCTATCTAGACCAATTAGAGGCAAGTGCACCCCGTTGACAAGTAATATAAAACGGTAAGAACTGGATATGGCACCCAAGAGAATTTCAACACGTAAGACAATTAAATAAATGATGAAAAATTACTCAAACGATTAAGAATTTATTGTTTTGAAAATAAAATAAAATAAAGTAAGCAAATCAAGGAAATATAAAAAAATGCAAGGTATGAATTAAAACTACTAGATTTAATCAAATGATAGAAATCGGTTAAGGTATAGGATTAAGATTGGATTGGACAATAAAAATTGTAGCGGTGGATTGATCTAAGAATTACTTCACTTAAGCAAGGCGGACCCAATGTTCATGGGTGTTCCCTTCTCTTCTAAATCCGAGTCACCTACTTGGTTCATAGATAATTCGGAATAAAAGGCGTTCAATACAAGAAGCCTAAAACTAAGTTTGTTAATCCTATGTATTCTCACATAAGATCCTAAGGTTAGTCTACATTTTAGTCTCAAGTATGTCGCTTAATTAATTTTTGATAAATTAAATCCCATTGGTTTTGGCATTCAATCATCTAATGTCTTAAACTAGGTGATCAAGCTAAATTAGGACTAAATATGCATTTAATCAAGCAAAAATCAATACCACAAAAATTATCCTAATACAATATCAATCTTAACCTTAACTGAAAAGAAAAACTTATTCACACATATTCATCAATGTAACATAAATCATGTCATAATATATGGTTGCATTGATTAACTCTACACAATTAAAATAAATAAGGAATTTTAAAAATTTTAAAAACACTCAATATTTATTTTTCTCCCGTAGTTGTGTTTCTATCGCGTCACTAGCTTCGGTACGTCTTGGCCAACACCCTCTAGTCTCTCCATGCCAGCTCCTCCTCTCTTGGTACTGTAGTTGATGTGACAAATAAGGTTTTATCTTCTAGTCCATGCTACTGTCGCTCAAATCTTTCTCTACATCGCTAGCTTTCTCTCCATTGACACAGCTGCTGCTCACGCTACCTCCTCCTCTTCACGCACTGCTAGTTTTTTTCTCCTTGTTCCAGTATTCTTTTTCCAGCTGTTGACATGTTGATGGAGAGTGTATATTAGTAAAGTGCGTGAGTCCCTCTTGGTATAGCTGCCAAAGTCTCTCTTCTAGCCCAACTCACGTTATTTTTCATCTTCTTTTAAACCAACAGCTAACGTGTTAATTTCTCCAGCCACTAGTTGTATTCAACGTCTCCACCATACTGCAACATTTTGGCTTCCACTTCTTGCTTTCTCTACCAGCTGCAACGTGTGAGTGGATAGTGTTGAGTGGTGGCCGTATGAATCAATGGAGGCTAGCTGCGTGGTGAATCCGTGGGTGAAGGTCCTCTTGCATGAATCAATGAAGTCGCTCTTTTTTTGCCACCTCCTTCTTTCACGCACAGCAGCTAGCTTTTATTTTCTTTTCACCTCCACGAAGCTACTTCCTTGTCTCATCTTTTTACCAGCTCACGCCAATCACACAGAAACCTAGCATTTTTCTTTTATATTTTTCCAACCCATGCAGCACACCTACAGACCACACAACCTCCGTTGCTTTCTTTATGTTTTTATTTTGATGTGACAATTTATTTTCCTAGTTCTTAATCCACCAACGCTGCACTCTCTTTGTCTCCTTCTATTTTTGATGTCTTCTTCCTAGACCCTCACAACACACACCTTCATGCATGCCTTCTACCACCAGCTACAGTCAAAGAAAAATGCCTAAGCCACCAAATCTCACGTTGTTGTCTCATTCTTCTTCTCTTTTTTTATACAAGGGAACGAAACTAAAAACCATAAAAGAGAAGTTAAAGCAATGATCTGTTGTACATGGCTCCATGTCGATCTCGGAGGAGTAGCTCCGTGATCGATAATGGTGGCTCCTGGAGGTAGTGTAGCCCTGGGTCAGTACGGACAGCAAGAGCCGCCAAGGAGTCTACACACTGGTTTCCTTCTCGAAACACATGTTAGATTATGATCTCCCAATCTTGTTGGATCAGCGCCCAAGTGCCTGTCAACAATTTAAAAGTTACAGAATTCACAGTACTAGAAATGGAGAGAATATTAATTACCTCTAAGGAGCCCACTTCGAGAATGACACGGTGGTACCTAAGCGACCAAGCCAAAAGGAGCCTCGAATAGATTCCCCAGAGATCTGCCTCAAGCGGAGATACCTTCCCGATATGCTGCAGAAACCCCCCACACCACTGCCATGGCAATCTTGAAGTAAACCCCCATCTGAAGCAGCAGAGGAGCCTGATGGAGTCGATCCATCTGTGTTGAGTTTGATCTAGTCAGACGAAGGTTTGGACCACCTCACTAGGCTCCCCATGGGGAGGCCCTACGTCTGGAACACAAAGCTCTCAACCATCCTTGCTCGGATTATCCAATCCACATACTCTAGAACTACCACGTACTATCTTTCGGCCAATCGAAGTGGGCTTCAAACAGACTTTTGTTGCGCCAAGTTAAAAACATCCAGCATGCAACTCCAAAGATGGTAGGCCAATATTGGTGCGCTACCTGGTGTGGTGTTAGAAGGTTGGATTGCACCCACTCTGCCACATCCTGCTGATAGAAGGCTGGATTCATCATACTCAAGGGAAATTTTTGCCAAATAGCTCAAACTCACAAGCAATCCTGAAGGGCATGGAGAATGTTTTCTTCCTAACCATAAGCATGGCAGGAACTGTCCGTAGTGATATGATACATGACTCTCTAGCTATTCGTCAGGAGCTTCTCTTTACTCAATAACCAGAGAAACGCTCGGATCCGTTGAGGCTCGGCCCATTTCCAAATTAAGGTTCAAAAGCTAGCGGTATGCGTTTGGGTAGACCCTTCAATCAGGTCGTAAGCGGACGCCACTGTAAAACGACCATGTGTTGTTGGACCCTACTGAATTGTATCGTCAGCAATGCCTTCAACAGGAACCTTCATTCCAGCGATGTCTAAGCAAACTGGGGAAAGGGGTAGGGTTGGATTAAGTCCCACTACTAGTAGCCATCTGCCGTAACCATGTTTGCTATAGTCAAGTTTAGATACGACTCCGGAATTGGCAACGTGCCCACTCCTTCACCCATCTGTCTAACCAAAAGGAGATATGACAACCATTGATCAGGCGCCATTTACCGCCCTGGCGAACATAATGCCAAACATCTAAGATGCCTTTTGAGGTGCTCGACATTCCGTTCCTAGAAATACTGGGAGGGATAGAGTGCGGGGCCATATAATATTTAGCTCGTCAGATCCTGACCCTATTCCGTATGGAGCGGTGGGAGAATAAGTTAAATAAAACCATCCTTGTCTTAATCCCCAAAACTTCATCCCCATTTAGTCTAAACTAATTTCGGTTGATTAGTCTCTGTAACGTGCTTTACAAGATCATCTCCAAGGTCATTGTTACTCGGTTAAAACTGCACCTGGACCTTTTAGTGCAGGAGAACCAATGCAGTTTCATCCCGGGTCGGCATATTACAGACAATATCATCATTGCCCAAGAAGTCATCTACTCCATGAGGAAACAAAAAGGGAGGAAGGGTTTCTTTGTGATCAAAGTTGATCTAGAAAAAGCTTATGACAAACTTTGTTGGGACTTCCTTCACGACACACTGGAGAAAATCGGGCTTCCAGGCAACCTTCTATAGGTCCTCATGCAGTCGATGACGACAGTGACCATACAAGTAGCTTGGCATGGCTCACATACAAAGCCCTTTAGGCCTTCACGTGGTATTCGTCAGGGTGACCCGATCTCCCCTTACCTTGTTTTCCTTTGTATGGAATGGCTAGGCCCTCTTAGCTCGGAGCAAGTGAGACAAGGCCAATGGCAACCTCTGAAGCTTAGCCCCTCTGGGCCCCTGTCTCCCACCTTTTCTTTGCCGATGACCTGATCCTCTTTGTCGAGGCTACGGATTCCCAAGCGCACATGGATGCCAGTACCCTCAGGACTTTTTGCCAAGTTTCGGGGCAAAGAATTAGTTTGCAGAAGACTCGGATCTTCTTCTCACAGAACATTCCTAAGGACACTATCCTCCGAATCAGTGGCACCCTAGGTTTTCAGAGTACAAATAATCTAAGCCGATATCTTGGCGTTCCATTGCTTCACGATCGTACCACGCTTCATACATATCAACCCATTTTGGATAACGGTCACTAGCGTTTAGTGGGGTGGCGTGCATGACAGCTATCATTAGCAGGCCAAGTCACCTTAACGCAATCAGTGATTTCGGCTTTACCCATCTTCACGATGCAAACTATGCGTCTACCTAGACGTCTCTGTGATGAATTGGAGAAATTTATGCAGTCGTTTATATGGAGATCCTCGGGTGACCATACGAGAACTCATCTCGTTAAGTGGGATAAAGTATGCCAGTCTAAAAAGGAGGGAGGTTTGGGCATACGAAGGATTCGTTCATTCTTCTTCTTTTTCATGTGACAAATTAAATGCTTAGTTTTTGGTCCATCAATACTGTGTAGTGCACACTCCAAAACCTTGCAAAACTCATACACGCCTCTCCTTGTTTCCCTCTGTGTTGTCATTTACTTCTTGTGTGATGTTTACGTTTTGGACTAATACGTTGCATTTTCTTCTTCTTGCGTTGGACTACTGCCTTAATCTTTTTTTGAAATCTAATTTCTTTTAAGTACCCCCTACTTTCTTTAAAACCTTTTCTTGATTTATGGTATTAGACGTTCCAAATCCAATATGTACCTAAACTTAAAACAAATAGCTCTTAATTAGTGCAATTTAAACATAAATGAACAAGAGTTTAATAAATTATGTATCTAAAATTAATATAAAAATGTCTATTAACAACACCCCCACACTTGAATTGTTGCTTGTCCTCAAACAACTTACTTAGGTCACAACCAACATATTCTGTCATTTCATTTTCAACGAAAATCAAGTGGTTGCAATCCCTTAAACTTGGGCAACTCAAGTGTCAAGCTACTACATATATCATAATCTTTTCATCAATACACATAAATAAAATCAAAGGTAGATATCCTTGATCAAAAGCAAGAAAAAAAATTAAAATAGACTTTCCTCACGATTTTCACTCATGTTACTCAAGTGTATAAGGGTTGTGTTTTTCTCAAATCTTCCTCTAAGAGATTTCACTACCATAGGATTGCAAATTCACCTATTTTTTCTACATAGAGTACATGCTATTATGGATCAAAATAGCTTTTACTAAGGTTGTAATGGGCCTTAGGTTAAGGTAAAGTAAAAAGGCCAAAGGCTGCTCATAAGCATGCACAAAATACTAAGTAATGTGGGACAATCAAAAAGAAATTTTGAGATGTACAAATAGAAACACAGGACTACAACTACTAATCACTATCTAATGTTGTTGTTTGATCTTTTCTTTTCTTTTTCTTTTTCTTCTCTTTTTCTCTTTTTTTGTTTTCGTTTTTTTTTTGTAACAATAAACATAAAAGAAGATAGTAGTAACACAAATCAACAACAACTGAGTAGATGTACCTCTAAAACATCTTAGATTAGCATGTAAAACAAAAGTCCCTTTTTCAAGGAATCAAATTCTTATTACTTCATTCAACTTGTGAAAGGGTCAGAATAAAAATTTTTCAGGTTTCACTGCAATGTTATTAATACAAAAACAAACACGGTCAAAGGCTCAAAGGGGGTAACAAGGGAAAAGTGACTTGGTGGGTTATTTAAGCTAAAGGTTAAAAACAAAGAAGGCATTTATCATGTCCATAAAGCATGTAACTGGCAATATCAAATAGGTTTAGAGTAAGTTCTGAAGGTAATCCACATAAGGAAGCCTCACATACATCAAAGAAAATAAATGACTATGAAATTTAGTCATATAGCTCAAGGCCTCACATGTGCTTAAATGAAAATCCATCAAAACTCTATATATTGCCTCATCACTCAGCATCAGTTATTGACTAAGTTTATGCAATCAACTACTTCAATCAATCCACATGGTTCACTATCCTCTCGAGCTGCCTAATTCAAATTCACGCATACAACTCAATTCTCCTTCCAACTACTTTGACTGAATCGTATGGTCAAATTCATCAAAAATGGGACCCAAGTTAGCTACCAAAAGAGTTGCAACCATTCAAGTGTTTATCTCTCAACATCAACATCAATATCATAAACATCAGCAAGTAGCACAAATCTGAATCCCCCTCACTTAATATGAACATTTTCCCTAATTTTTAAGTAATCAACAATCAAACACAAAGAGGGGAAAGAGGAAGAAAAAACTTCCCTAAAAAAAATTGATTAAGAAATCTTGCCACCAACCATGCAAACCTAAAGAAAATTTAAAACAACTCAAAGAAATGCATTAAACTAGAAAGAAACGCAAAGCAAATAACTAGAAAAGAAAAGAAAAAGAAAAAGAAAAAAAACTACATTCCTACTAAAAGGCATGCACTGCGATCAATGAGGCAAAGTGTCATGAAGAGACAATCACTCCTCAGAATTATCCACAAAACTAGGCATATACAATTTAGCTCATTGTCCATTTACCTTGAAGGGGTTTTCATTTTCTCGTTTTACCTCAAGGACCCCAAAAAGGACTTGTATCACCTTAAATGGACCATACCACTTTGACTTAAGCTTCCCTGGAAAAAGACGAAGACGGAAGTTGTAGACTAATACCTAGTCACCTACCTTAAAGTCTCGGTGAAGTATCTTCGTGTCATGCCCCTTCTTCACATGCTCCTTATACAACTTTGAATTGTTATAAGCATCCAAATGGAACTCTTCAAGCTCATGAAGCTACATACATCTCTTAGCACCTACAGAAGATAAATCAAAGCTAAGAAATTTCGTAGCCTAGTATGCACGATGCTCTAACTCAACTAGAAGATCATAATACTTGCCATATACTATCTTGAATGGTGATATGCCTATGGGTATCTTAAATGCAGTCCTATATGCCCAAAGTGTATCATCTAGCTTAAAGACCAGTCTCGCCTAGAAGCATTAATGGTTTCTCTAATATTTTCTTTAATTCCCTTTTTGAGATTTCAACTTGCCTACTAGTTTGGGGGTTGTTATGGAGTAGCAACTTTATAGGTCACCCTATACTTAGCTAATAATGAATCAAAAAGTTTGTTACAAAAATGCAACCCCTATCACTATTGATAGCCCTAGGTGTGCCAAAACGTGTAAAAATATTCTTTTTCAAAAACTTCACAACACCTCTAGCCTTATTTGTGGGAAATGTCTCTGCTTCCACCCACTTGCTAACATAATCAACATTAACCAATATATATTGTTTGGAGAAAGATTTAGGGAATGGTCCCATGAAGTCTATGCCCCAAACATTAAAAACCTCGCAAACAAGAATGTTAGTCAATGGCACTTCATGTCTCCTACCAATGTTCCCGACCCTTTGACACCTACCACAATATTTGACAAATGCAAATGCATCCCTAAACAAGGCGGGCTAATAGAAACCACACTCTAAAACCTTATGAGCTATCCTAGAAGCACCATATTGACCCCATCCTCTCTAGAAGGATGATGATGTAACACAGAGGACATTTCTTCTTCAGGAATGCAGTGCTTAACAATACCATCCACACAAATCTTGTAAAGCAAAGGATCATCGCAAAGATAGTATCTTACTTCAGACAAAATTTTTTTCTTTTGAGCATAAGAAAAATTAGGGGGATAGATATTACCAGTAAGATAGTTTACATAGTCTGTAAACCAAAAAGTGACCGTCACAACCATCAAATACTCATCAGGAAAAGTTTCTTGAATATCCTTCTTTGTTACACTCTCTATGGCAGGTTCATCTAACCTTGATACGTGATCAACTACAAAATTCTCAGCTCCCTTC
>JAOQMP010000007.1:32212486-32228696 GCA_027563575.1 Erythroxylum pedicellare
GATTATATGTTATGTGAATTGTTGTGATGCATGAATTGAGTGAACCATCGATGATGGTTACCTCATTAAGTTCGCAAAACTCACCAAAATTGCAACATTGTCTTTTTAGGACCGAGAGACAACTTTAACTACTGAGAGACTCTACCAGCCATGTAGATTATGAATGGTGAAAGAAGTCATGGCTCAAAGATCGGTTAGCTGGGATTTTTAGACAGACTAGATAGACTTTAAATATTTTCCTCTTTCATGTAACACTTTTGTATTAGGCTATGACGATGTACATGTAGTAAGGGTTGAAAGACACAATGTAGACTTTCAGATTTTATGCAACGAAATGAGGAAAAAGTTGGTTTTAAATTATTGTGATTTTCTTATGATGCTTTATAAGTGACTTACGATACCTTGCCATGTGAAGTGAGTGTAGTGATCGAACGTAGCGTGCCCTTATCATAGGATATGTACTGGAATGACCTATAGGCGTCCTAGTGGGTACCCTATAGTAAGGTGGCGCTACACACAATCACTTTAGACAAAACCAAATATAAGCGAAATTTGTCAAAATCGAACACAATTGCTAACATCCCTTTTTCCGTGGTGGTGTAATGGCGTTATGCGTTGTTTAGTGTCTTACTTGCATAAAAAATGGGATGAAAGGTGTTACCTCGTCTTTGGCCTAAAACAGCACTCACTGTATAATCATTTGCATCATACATTAATTCAAAAGGAAGAGACCAGTCAGGAGATATAAGAATAGGTATAGTGACAAGCATATGCTTTAACAATTGAAAAGATGTCAAACATTTATTGTCAAAAGCAAACACAACATCTTTTTCAAGCAACTCAGTCAAAGGTTTAGCAATCTTAGAAAGATCCTTAATGAACCTACGATAAAAATCAACATGGCCTAAGAAACTTCTTATGGATCTAACTTTATTCGGTGGCGGAAGTTTCTTAATGGCATCAATTTTTGTTGGTCTATCTGTATATCCTTACTAGAAATCTTGTGACCGAAAACAATGCACTCCTATATCATAAAATGACATTTTTCCCAATTAAGCACTAAATGGGTCTCTTCACACCTAGTTAAGACTTTCTCTAAGTTATACAAGCATGCATCAAATGATGTGCCAAACACAAAAAAGTCATCCATGAAAATTTCAATACAAGATTCAAGTATATCAAAAAAAAACATCATGCATCTTTGAAATGTAGTCGAAGCATTGTATAACCCAAACGGCATGCGTCTATATGCAAATGTACTATAAGGACATGTAAAAGTTGTTTTCTCCTGATCTTATGAGGCTACTGAAATCTGCAGATATCCACTATATCCATCTAAGGCACAATAAAAGTCATGTCTAGCTAGTTTCTCAATCATCTGATCAATGAAAGGTAAAGGAAAATGATCTTTCCTGGTGGCATCATTCAACTTCCTATAATCTATGCACATTCTCCACCCAGTTACCTTCCTAGTGGCTATTAATTCATTTTTCTCATTTTCAACCACAGTGGTGTCTCCTTTCTTTGACACCACATGCACAGGACTAACCCAACTAAAATAAAAAATTGGGTAGATAATACCTACATCTAGAAACTTTACTACCTCATCATTCACTACCTCCTTTATGTGTGGGTTAAGTCTCCTTTGGGACTGCTACACTATTGCCTTGCTTCCATCCTCCATCAAAATGTGGTGTGTACAAAAGGAAGGGCTTATACCCTTGATATCTGTAATGGACCACCCAATGGCCTTCTTGTGGTCCCACAGTACCCTCAATAACTGCTCCTCTATAACACCTGACAAACAAGAGGAAATGATAATTGGTAAGTGCTTAGTTGGGTTAAGATAAACGTACTTCAAATGACTCGGAAGAGGTTTAAGGTCAAGAGAAGGGGGTTTTCAATTGAAGGCTTTAGAAATAGCTTGGCTAGATATTGACGAGGCTCGTATGCTCTATAATGTGTCCAATATGCCTGCTCCAACTCAACTCTAATATCGTCCAACTCTTCTTGCAATTCTTTCCTTAAATTTTTGTTCATTCCTTGCGCTTCTCCTTATAACAAATTTGCACAATCAATAGAAGAATCATTAGAATTAGAAGAATAAATATGAATAAAATGGAAAGAGTCAAGAGTAGAACGATGCTTTATAGCATTGAACACATCAAACAGTAGTTCTTCATCTTAAAGTCTTATGATGAGCTTTCCATATTGCACATCAATGATGATCTGTGTAGTGTCTATGAAAGGTCTCCCAAGAATGATGGGAATGTCTATATCTTCCTCCATGTCAAGGACTAAGAAATCCACCAGGAAGATGAACTTCTTGACTTTGACCAATACATCCTCAATGATTCCCCTCAGATAAGTGATGGACCTATTTGCCAGATGAAGTGCAATAGTAGTGGGTTTGGGCTCTGCTAATCCTAACTTCCTTAAAATATAAAGAGACATAAAGTTAATGTTCGCACCCAAATTCATTAAAGCCCTGTCTATATGTAAATCACCAATAACACAAGGAATAGTAAAACTCCCTGGATGCTTAAGCTTCGGTGGTAATTTTCTCAACAATATGGCTAAACACTCCTCATTTAGCTTCACCGTGGCATACTCCTCAAGCCTCCTCTTATTAGACAAAATTTCTTTCAAAAACTTAGGATAAGAAGGCATTTGTGCCATGGCCTCAACAAAAGGAATGTTTATATGTAACTTTTTAAATATCTCGAGAAAATGACCAATTTGCTTATCTAATTATGTACCTTTCAACCTTTGGGGATAAGGAATCCGAGGTCTTACTGGATGTGTGATAGGGTTAGCAAATAAATTTGGATGATCCTCCTTTTCAGCTACTGCTTCCTTGGCCTTCTTGCCACTTTCTCGACTTTCTTCTTCATCACTCTTTTCCACTTCTTTATCCTTCTGCATATCCTTACCTTCTTCAAGATGTCTGCCACAACTCAATAAGATTGCCTCTGCATGTTCTCTTAGGTTGGCCTCAGTAGTGCTAGGTAATGAACCCGAAGGTCTTTCCATTAACAAACTTGCAATCTTGCGCATTTGATTCTCTAAATTTCTTATAGAAGATTCTTGATTCTGCATCCTAACCTCAATGGTAGAGACGTACTTTGAGAGTAGCTCTTCGAGATTAGATTTTTCTAGTGGAACAGGATTAGGAGCCTTGAAACCTGGAGGTGGCTATCTCTGAACATTGGATGACTGTGGTTGTGCCATTTGATCATTCCGCCAAGAGAATTTTGGATGATTCCTCCACCCTGGGTTATAGGTGTTAGAATATGGATCCCCTCGCTGTCTATTATAATTGCCTACATAATGGGTCTCTTTTGTCTCTTGACAAAAGGATTCCCAACTTGACGCTCAGAAGATGCATGGGAATCTCCACCATAATGCTCGCATAAAGCACAACTCCTTAATGAAGAACAAGCTCTTCCTCTCACACTTTGCATTAGATTATCCATCTTCTTCATCAAAACATCTATCTGAGCTGATAAAGCCACTGTATTGTCTACTACACGAGCTCCTGTAGATCTTCTGAGATGCCTTTCTGTATGATACTAAAAAGTACTAGTGGCTATCTCGTCAATCAACTTGTAGGCTTAATCTGGTGTCTTCCTCATTAAACTACTTCCTGCTGCAACATCTATAGTACTCCTAGTTGATGGCTTATTCCTGTATAAAAAGTATTGACTTGATGCCATGTGGAGAACCCATGACTAGGACACTGTGTTAACGTATCTCGAAACTGCTCCTACGCTTTATAAAGACTTTCATTTTCAAATTAGGTGAAGGAAGTGATCTCATTCATCATCTTTGCAACCTTGGCAGGAGGGAAAAATTTAGCTAAAAATAATCTCATCATCTCATCCCACGTAGTAATCAATCCTGACTGCTAATTGGCCAACCATGCTCTAGCCTTATCCCTTAAAGAAGATGGGAATAACCTTAATCTTATCGCATCTTCTGACACTCCATTCTGTTTAAACAAATCACAAATATCCAGAAAGGTCTCCAAATAGGTGTTCAGATCTTTTAAAGGCAATCCTCTAAATTGAGATGCTTTCACCATGGATGTAATGCTGTGAGGAATCTCAAAATTTGTAGCTATGATCGTCGAACTTATAAAGGGAGGCATGGGTTTATTGTTGTGCCCCATAGTCAAATCCATCATAGTCAACTCCCTTCCCTCTTCAGGACGTGGCATCAATTCCTCCTCGTGCTATTCCATCTCTACAAATTGCTCTTCTCTAATCCTTTCTTCCGTGTTACTATTCCCAGCCAATCTAGTTTTCTTGCGCAACCTGCAAGCAGTTTTTTCAATCTCGTTATCTAGTAACAAATTCTGGATCTTTTGACCACGAGTGAGCATAAGCAAGATAAGGCAAATAATTAAATAATAACAGAGCTAATGATGGACTCCACTTCAGGAGCCCAACATTTAGAGTCATCAAACGAAGCAAACTCATTTCTTTGACTCATAACTTACTTTGATTCAATCGACCTTTTTTAAATCAATTTAGAATGCTACCAAATTGATGGAGAGATAGAATAATGTGTTAGGAACCTATTAGTTCAAGAATCAAGTCATTTGGAGTTCGGATATAGCAAAAAGATTGAAGGATGTTCGTTAGCCTCCTACCTTCAAAGTATCTATCGTCTTAAGCAATAGCGGGGTCGCCATTGTCTTAAGCATTCGTGACAATACCAAAAGCTATAAATTCTTATGGAGAGATAAAGAAATGTGTTAAGAAAATATTGCTTCAAAAATCAAGTCTCAGACATATCAGACACGTTTAAGCTAGACGAAGACAAAGCAGAGGTGTCTAAGCCAGATGTAGACGAAGCAGATGCATCAAAGCGAGACACAGACGAATGAAGGACACACATTAAGGAGAGGTGAGGCATAGACTAACAAAGGTCACACGTCTAAGCGAGATGCAGACAGACAAGGACATGCATCTAATCGAGATGCAGGAAGAGTATAAATGGATCAGAAGGAGTGATTCAGCCCATGCTAAATCAGACGATGGTTCAGTCTAAAATGAACCAGATGAAGGTTCAGTCTAAGAACGAATCAAAAGATGATTTATTCAAAGTTGAGTGTTGACTCACACATAGTCAAAGTTGAGCTTTGACTCAAACGAAGGATTCAGCCAAGCTGAATTAGACAATGATTCAGTCAAAGCTGAGCGTTGACTCAGATGTAGCCAAAGCTGAGCTTTGACTCAGACGGATTGATTTGTCTTAGACGAAGGAATCGTCTCAGGTGAAGGGATTTCTACGGGGTTTTCCTCACTTAGAGTTCTAAATCACTTCATTTACTATAATTTATCTGTCTATACATCCTAACTTTTAATGGTCATAACTCTCGAATTTGATATCTAAAAATCGTATACTTGATACCGTTGGAAAGAGAAAACGATAAACAACTTTCTAGAAGGCAACTTTGTCTAATGCTACCTAAATTAATCCATATTTTCCTTGAAAGTCTAAACATAATTTCTACACCTATGACAAGAATTAAAAAAACACAATGTAATACTTGGAAAATAATAAGTAAAAGCAATTGTATTTCATTAACAAACCCAAAAATGATTTCAACTTATCTTTAATTACATATCATCAGTTTAATACAAATATCAGTGGATGATCAATGTGTGATATGCTTATAAATCTATCCAAATTCACTAACTTAGTTACAAAAGTCTCTAACTATCTTGAAGTATCCAAATGCCTTGCAAGGATTGCTAATCGTCTCTTTCTGCACCTGAGGAGGGAATAGTGGGGTGAGCTACACAGCTTAGTAGCTAATATATTTATAGCCATTGGCAATTGACCAAAAGTCAAGCATATGTACATATATATATCCAGCAATTTAAATATTAATCAATTTAGCTTA
Organism: Erythroxylum pedicellare; assembly: GCA_027563575.1. Classification (NCBI taxonomy): domain Eukaryota; kingdom Viridiplantae; phylum Streptophyta; class Magnoliopsida; order Malpighiales; family Erythroxylaceae; genus Erythroxylum; species Erythroxylum pedicellare. The sequence goes on from JAOQMP010000007.1 coordinate 32,218,401, forward strand.
AAACTCATAACATATAACACTGAAATGCTTCATACTTGACAATTCAATTATGTAATGCACAAATAATTGGCTCGAGGGCTCTATAGAAACAAAATGGAGAAACCGAAGTTTACACCATAAATAGAATGAGTCCACTTTCGGAGCTCATATGCTATAAGTAGGCAACCAGGAGAAGGCTCTTGACGACGTGCACGTGATGAACAAAATGGTTCCACTCTCACCTAAACAAAAGCACATAATCATGCTCAAAATTATTTTATAAAATGCTTATACATTCATGCTTTTCTTCTTTGTTTATATAAAATGTTATAACCTTTTTCAAGGTATAACAAGCATAAATCATCATGCATTATCATATCCCCGCAACAATTCAAAATTCATGCAATTTAGACATACACACGCATAGACAAGAATTTACCCAATTACACAATAACTATAATACATTACCCACCTAATTTCGATTACAAAATCCATCTCAAGGTTGTTTTTCCTCTTACTCTTGAGTAGGATTCTCTTGATTTCCTAAAACAACCAAGGCTCCATTCAAACAATATTCTAATAAAAATTCTTAAACTTTAATAATCATTAAAATGCAATTAATAAAAAAATGGGTGTAGGTTTAACCTACCCATAGTTGATCTAAGCTAGTAAAAACCAAAACCCTAATTTAGGAACCCATAACCCCCATCTAGGGTTTCTCTTCTTTCTTTATACATAAACTCATTTCTCTCTTAAATACCTTTTTGTTCTTCTACTAAGCAAGAAAAAGGATTATACTTACCTTAACAAGTTGATCCTTCCTTTTTTTCTTTTTCTTTCCTTCTTCTCCAACACTCCACGCACTCTTCTCTTCCCTTTTCTTCTCTCCACGTTTTTCTCTCTTTTCTCTCTTTCTTTCCGTGATTTCTCATCTTCTCTTCTTTCTTATTCAAGACACATTTTATCCTTTTCTTCCACACATACCCCTTTTCTTTAGTTGTCCTTCCAATTTTACCGTTCTTTTATTTCATCCATTAACCACCATACTATACTCTAATTAAAATCTAATCTTCTATCCAAAATTCTAATTTTGACTTATACTCACTAAATTAATAACTCAATTCTAAGAAAATAAAAATAAAATAACACAAATAAATAAATCCTAAATAAATAATTAAACAAATAATAATAATTTAGAAAAAAATTCAGGGTCTAACAATTCTCCCCCTAAAAGAATTTAGTCCTTGAAATTCTTACCTGAGTCCACAAAGAGGTGCGGATACTTCTCTTTCATTACTTTCAAAGGCTCCCATGTTGCCTCCTCTGTAGAATGGTTCCTCTACAGGACTTTAACTAGCTTAACTGTCTTGTTTCTCAAGTTCTTTTCCTTTGAATCTAAAATCTCCACTGGTTGCTCTTATATGTTAAATCCTCCCTTAACTGAACTTCTGAAGGTTGAATTATGTGTGAATGATTAGACCGATACTTCGTCAACATCGATATATGGAAGACATTGTGAATCTTAGACAATTTCGGTGGCAAAGCTAACTTATAAGCTAAAGGCCCAATCTTCTCAATGATCTCATAAGGGCCTATGTATCTCGGACTAAGCTTGTCCTTTTTACCAAATCTCAAAACCCCTTTCCATGGAGAAGCTTGAAGAAACACTTTGTCTCTAGCTTTAAATTCCATCTCCTTTTTATGTGCATCTGTATAGCTTTTCATCCTATCTTGAGTCGCTTTAATCCTTTGTTTATCTAACTTGACCTTGTCGATTGTCATCTGAATCAACTATGATCCTATTAGTTTCCTTTCACCTTCCTTATAGCAACAGATAGGAGTTCTACACCTCCTACCGTATAAAGCTTCATAAGGAGTCATCTGACTACTTAAATGGTATGAATTATTGTAAGAAAATTCAACCAATGGTAAATGCTCATCCCAAGAACCTTTGAAATCCATCACACATCCCTAAGCATTCCCTCAAGGGTGCGAATGGTCCTTTTAGATTGACCATTTGTCTGGGAATGAAAAGCAGTGCTAAAGTGTAACTTGGTCCCCAAAGATTCTTGCAAACTTTCCCAAAATCTCGAGGTGAACCAAGGGTTTCTATTAGAAACTATAGAATCTAAAATCCCATATAATCTCACTATCTCATAAATATACTTCTTCGGTAGCAAATGCAGAGAATTAGTCTATTTAATTGCCAGAAAATGGGCTAACTTTGTCAAACGATCAACAATAACCCATATGGCATGATACTTCCTACTGGTCTGGGGCAAACCTATCAGAAAATCCACAATCACCCTTTGCCACTTTTGATATGTTTGAATTTTGGCATGAAAGCAATGATGGATAATTATGTTGAAATTGAAATGAATGTGTTTGATTTTAAAACTATCAAGTCCTAGTCGTGGGTAAATAGGCACGCCTAGAAGGGTCTGCAGCTGCTCCTATTATTGACACCTCGGTGTCTCCTGTATTAACACTTCGGTGTCTCCTGTATTGACACTTTGGTGTCTCCTAATATCGAGACATATGTCTCTCCTACTAATACCAATCATGGTATCTCTTGTATAGGTCCCGTTACCTACTTCTGTAAATGGATTTAATAGTCATATGATTTTGTATTCTGATTTCTGTTTGACTGTAATATAAATAAAGAAATTATGTTCTGATTATGAAAGGTTTATACTCTCTTTTGAGAATCAGTTTTATTTTTATACAATCTGTCTGAGATTCAATATAATATGTTTGACTTGTTCTTTTCGATAAACTGTTAATGCATGCTTCTAATCTGTCATGATTGTGTATAATTAGTTGTCAGTTTATGCATAGATTTGTTATTACTCACTAAGCTATTTGCTTAGCACGGTGGATTTGCCCCGTGTAGGTTTAGAGAGAAGGACATAAGGATTGAGACGAGTCAACCGCAATGGCCGATGGAGTTTGAGTCTTGTTTTGTTAAAATTGTATTTTTTGGAGTTTGTTTTTGGCTTGTCTTTGATGTATATGACTTTGGATTTATTTAAAGGTCTGTAATAACCTTAACTCAGGCTAGTTCCGGTTTGGAATAAGTTGTATTAAGCTCAGTCTATTATGATGTATGTTTGCTTTGAATTGCTTCTGTTTTGAGCTATTGAGAATGCATAATGAATGTTTTGTATGTTTTTGTTTTGTCTCGATTCTGTACGTTTGTATGTTATATTGTCTGTGTGGTGCCCTTGTATCCTCCCAGGGGGTATTAGGGCGTCACATACTAAGTGTAGACATACACGACAGTTGTTGGTAGCAGAAATGTGTATGCTAAGGTGGATGTGTGACATTATCATAAAAGATAAGGTACAGAATCAGGTCTTGAGAGATAGAATACAGGTGGCTAGTATTGCTAACTAGTTGAGAGAGAAAAGGCTTAGGTGGTTTGGGCATATGCGCAGGATGCCCTCTGATGCTCCATTACGACACTGTGACATAATAAACCTTAATGGCTACAAGAGGAGGAAAGGAAGGCCTTACAAGACCTGGAGGAAAGTGATCAAGAACGATACGTCAGAGTTGGCCCTCACTGAGGCAGTTGCTAGAATTAGGAAAGTCTAGCGTGATACGATAAGGGTAAATGACACTCTTTAGGGTCTTCGCTCCTCATACTTATCAAATAGGAAGTACAACCCAATGATCTTTATACCTTTGCAACTGCCTCAGGTTAGGTGGGTTAGGTGTAGTTAAGGAAAGATTCCAGCAATGGATGCCTAAAACCATAGGATTGTAGTATCCTCAGGGTCGCTCAGTGAGGGCTCCTAGCACGACTAGCGACCAAAAGAGCCGGTCTTTACAAGGTGTAACATACTAGCAGATCTGATCAACCATCAAGTATGTCTTGTGTTGTAATTTTATTTACTTAAATATTTTACATGCCAGTTTTTACTTATTTCTTCTGTTAAACTGCATCACTGTTTTCCTGTCACATCTACATATGGGTCTATCGGAAATAGCCTCTCTACTATACAGGGGAAGGCTGCGTACTATCAAATCTCCGCAAACCCCGCTTCACTGCAGGACTTCGAACTAGGCGTGATGATGATGATGACTAAGAGCGGTGACTCATTCATTATATCATCTACAAGTTTAGTTATAGCGGAAACGTTGTTATAATAAGGTGTTTAAAAGCCTACACCTGAGGGAAGAAGTATCACTATTTCAATTAGTGCATTTGAATATTCTAGGACCCTTCTCGGGAATCTAGATATTAGGTACTCATTTACCTTTACCGACTCCCATGACATATGGAATTAAACAAAATAATTATATCATTGTGATTTATTGATGCAATACATTAGACTCAGCTTTAAAGTTGATTTATTGTTATATTTGTAAGAATTTGTTAAACAACCTCCCTACTAGTTAGAGGTCAACCTACGTCCTATTAAATATGTGCTGTTATTGTTCTTGTTCTATGAATTTAACAATTGTTAACCTTCATTTTTGTCGTTTGTACTCGAATATGATATTCAACAAATCACTTTATTTCCTTTTCCATATATTGTGTAAAATATTGAATTCAAATTCTTATATTTGTAGAAAATTCGATAAACAATGAAATTTAGGTAAAAATATGGGACCAAAGAGACAACCTGAGGTAATGCGGCCGAGGTTTAGAGGTATGTTCGGAGGTACTTACTGTGAAGGTGGATCTTCACAGTCTGCAGCTTGCACTGACTCACCTCCTCCTCCTCCAGGGCCTATAGTTACAGATGAGGTATCACCTACTGCTCGTCATGCTGAGGGACCCAATGGAAGAAAGTACATAACAATTGTCAATAATCTGTAAGTGAAATCACATTAATCACTATTTGTTTTTAATTAAGTTATAGGTTTATCAGTTTTTTATTGTATAAAATTACTTCTTATATTAGGTTGGCTCCGTCTGAACCGTGTTCCAGAAATATGACTTCTAAATTTAAGAAAATGATTGATCTTGAGGGTTATGTGTGGAAGAATATCTCTCAGGCCATAAAGGGATTTTACTTTGAAGAGTTTGACGTATAATAAAGGTTTATTTTCTTTTTATATTGATTTATATACACCAATTAGATAACTATTATTACACTATAACAGTTTAAAAATTTTTCTTCTTATTTCAAAAAGAATTTTCTGGAATTCTGTTTTCGACGCTATCATACATAAATTATGGGAGAGGCGAGCTTGTACATGTTATTGTGACTTTATATTGGTGCGATACGCAAGGCTGGTGTACGACCGCCTTATATTTTGGAGCAAATATGGAGTCGTTGGCAGGAGTATTGGATATCACCTGAGGCAATGTCCATCTTAGGGCGTAACTCCACCAACAGTTATGGAGGCCCGGGGGGAGAGAATTTTCCCGTACATACAGGAGAATCAATAACCCACCGCAAGCGTGCACAAAGACTTGTAAGTATCTAAACTTGACACTTATATTGTAAATGTTTTATTTTGCTATATTATAGATAATGATAATAGTATAAATGTATGGTGCCATATATGGCTGTGTTGAGTGATTTTATTTGTTTAACAAGGGGAAATATCATAAAAATAGAGGAAACTTTGTCAAAATTTTTATAAAATGTAATTCACATCTAACAATTTAGGTTAAATATGTAGGAAAAGTTTATGGGCATGAGGCCTACACCTACTCAGCTATTTTTGCACACTCACATGAAGAAGCAAGACGATGTGACATTCGTCAACAACCAATGTAGAGAGCTGAATGTATATGAAATTAATACATTATTATTATTTCTTAATAATAAACCCTTACTAATATAAACATTGCTTCCTAATATGACCAAATACAATAAATCATTCAGTGACAGTCTCAGGAGGAACAACCTGTTGATGAGACTCAAACGTATCTTGATGCTGTGGGTGGTAAGGACTGTCATGAAAGGATATTCGGGCTAGGTTCATTTGTGAACATATGGTATTCGCAATCCTCCATATCTAGTACAGCAGCGTCTACTAGACCAACGCAAACTAGTGAAGTCACTGAGCTTCGGACCATAGTGCGGACATTGATGGAGTAGGTGGCTCAGCTGAGACAGGAGACAAAGGAGTTGAAGGGAAAGGGTAGCACTTCAAAGCACAGCGATCACCAGGACATTAGGATTGTTGTAGTCATTTGCTTTCAATTACAAAGACTTATTATGTACACTGTAATGTTTTTATTATCAATTAAGATAATTTTAACTTTATATCATCAATCAACCTTCTGTTTAAACAAATTAAATATATAAACAAATCAATTTATTATGCACAAATGATTCATAACTGTTGAAATTATCCATTTATCATAAGATCATGAAATAAAATTTAATGTCGATATTTTTTTAAAAAAATTCTTACTTTTAATTACCGACGGAATATATAAGACTATCGCAAAAGGACTATATTTACTGATGGAATACCTTAAACCGTCGGTAAATTGATTGATATTTACTGACCGTTCTTCTTCTTCCGTCAGCAATATTGAAACCTTTGTGATTATCATAACTACGGTTTACTGACAGTAAAACCATCCGTTGGTACAATTTACCAACGGTTACGTTTGTTCATCAGTATATTTTATCGGCAGAAAGACACATAAAAAGTCCATCTTTAAAATTACCTACAGTCGTATTAACGACTCTTTTGTCTGTCATTTTATTTCATCAGTAATTACCCACAGAATTCTTTCATTTACTGTTAGTTTTTTCCATCGGTAAACCACAAATTTCTTGTAGTATATTGTATATTTGGTTTTTATGAAACGAAATGAGGAATTTGATCTTAAAATGTTGTGTCTTTCTTTATGATGACATAATTAAAATAGTGATATGAGTGCTCCAGCATGCCACTTTTGCATATACGTATTTGGATATCACTTAAGATATCGAGTACGTGTCTTGCGAGAGTGGGGTCCTACAATGTCGTTTTCCTAGTGCTATATATGGATGACATATTTCTAATTAGAAATGACATACCAATGCTTTATTATGTAAAGATTTGGTTATCTAAGAACTTGTCTATAAAGGAGATAGCAGAAGCAACATATCTTCTATAAATAAGAATCTATAGAGATAGATCAAAGAAGTTGCTTGGTTTATCTCAATATACGTATTTAAACAAGGTGCTAAAGAGGTTTAGCATAGAGAATTCCAAGAGCTGATCCTTACCCATGTCACATAGGATTTCTCTCTCATAGAGTATGTGTCTTAAGACACAAGAAGAGAGAGTCAAAATAGATTGTGTTCTATATGCTTCAATAATTGGATCAATTATGTATACGATGTTACTAGCAGGTTTCAAAACCAATTCAAGTGAGTGTCACTGAACGGTTGTAAAAAAACCATCTTAAAGTGTTTAGGAAGTACTAAAGATGTTTTCTTGGTATATGGAGGAGCTGAAATGTGAGTTCAAGGGTATTCAGATGCTAGTTTTCTCTCAGATCTAGATGATAGTAGATCATAGTCTAGGATGGCATATAGGCAAAGGAACCAAGGTCTCATCAACGATCCAGTGCAAAGTGGGAGATAATACTAATGAAGGGTTTTGAGGGGGCTTGGGAAGAAATTGAACTAGATCTAGTTAGCATATATACAATTAGGACATCATATCTTAACCTAAGACCTTAAGAAAATGGGTTACGAGTTCTATCTTTATACATAACTTACTTTCTCCTTATATCTCTTTCCAATGTTGGATTACTTCACAAATGGATCCATTTGTAACTAGCTCCCCTTTAACTAGTCTAATAAATTGAATTAAAATAAAACAAATAATTTGATATAATTAATATGATAAAACTCACTCATCCTTATACTCACATCATTAAGATGGGTAATACATTGATTGAATCCCTTTTAGTTTTAGTTCTAATTCAGTTTAAATTTGTTTAATTTAATATTAAAAATATATTAATCTAAGATTCGAATCTGAATCGAAGACTTTAGCACCTTCTCTGTCCTACAATATTTAAGAATAGGTACTGGCATATCATTTGGGTCAGAACCATTTAGTGAACCTTTCAAGTTTGATTTAGGTCACTAAACTAAAAATCAGTCATTCCATCCAATAGTCTGATTGACCTATAACATTTACATCATTTAAAACCTTGATCCTTTTTATGGATCAATCTTTTGCAACTCGCGACCTATTTGAATTGGTACATGTATATGTGTTTGGTGTTAAAGTAAACCTAAATCTACATACCTCTTATGTTCTAATAAAATAGTTGCACTTTGCAAGATGCTAAAGGAATTCCTATCTTCTCCATTAATGAGTCATACAGTTTCTTGTACAGCCAAGCAAGCAACAACCTCTATACATGGTCTTATGCTGTATTGTGAAAACTTTGTGTATCTTCTAATAAAGTTGATGTTAGAAATAGCAGTAGCCTTGCCTTGTTGTTTAGACCAATATGACCTCCTAATATACATAATGCTTCATTGACCTAATTTATAGAAAGGATAATGATAGACGTAGTTCCCTTATGATTTTGATCCTCAAAGACTATATATATTATATATTTTAATGCTTAACACTATAAGAAAAGTTGAAGTTAGCAATGGAAACATACCGATGAAATTTAGACCCTTGCAAATTACTGATGGAAACCAAAGTTCTGTTGACAATATTAACGAGAAAAAAGTCCATTTAGCGACGGATGAAATATCGGTCAATAAATATAGTGGGAAATCAATTTGCGATGGAATTTTGTGACGGTAAATATGTGTGTCGGTAAATTAATAAAAGAAAATAAGGAATTTGCGACGGTTTTGGTTGTATGTCAAAAAAGTTGATGGAAAATATATTTTAGCGACGAAAAAATGACATCAGCAATTAAGGCAGGAATTTGTGATGGAAAGGTTAAATTTTGGACTTTTCCCACGAAGTGGTAGGGATGGAAAATTCCATCGGTAACTCTCTAAATCAATACATTGTCGTCTGATTGCGTTTGAACATTATTAACTTAACCAAAACGACATCGTTTGGTTAAACACCAAACGACATCGTTTTGGTTAAGTTAAAACACACTCGTGCCCCTCCCACCCAGTCCACCGTCAACTCTGCTTTCATATTTCTTCTTCTCCTGCGTTTTATGATTTCTTCTCCGGTGAAGGTGTTGTACGTTGTCGTCGGCATTGGTAGGAGATTGGTCGTGCGTCGGAAGCTGGGTTTCTTCTCCCATCATTACCGAACTAGTGGAGGTATAGTGTTTCACCGTGGTTAGTTTCATTTGAGTTTTTTTGTAGTATGTTTAACTATTTTGTTTTGTATGTTTGAGTAATTTATGAATGGATAAGAACATTTAAGATACTAAGGTTTAGGGAAAAAATTTGCTTGTTTAGTTAGGATGATTTGTTGATGCATATTAGGTGTTCGATGCAATGCCTCTTGTTTGAAAATTTTGTCAATGTGTGAAGATGAAGTTGATTTGTATTAGAGAATGAGTTAATGGGTAAGCCTATTTGATGATTTAGCCTTATTTGATGACTAAGGATAATGTATCAAATTACTTCTTATATTATTTAGCCTTATTTGATGATTTTATTCTTACTTGTGAAGTGATTTAGCCTTATTTGTGAAGTGATTTAACTTACATATGTGAATGTTCTTAGCTTAATTTTGATTTTCTTAATCATCTCCCAACAGTTGTGTTCTTAATATGTCATGTAGTCATTTAACCTAGGATGAAGATGACATAGTACGTAAATTAAGTTATTTGGATTCAAATAGGGACGATCATTGTAATAGAAAATGGTTTACAACAGAAAATCACGTTTCTAAAATAGTAAAGTTTTTATAATCTAGAGTAACAACTGAACTAAATTGTTACTTTAAATATCAAATTCAAATTGAATTTTATATCAATCATAAAATTCACATATAATTCTCTTATTTTAAAGTTTAAACCATATGACATTTTTCAACTTTTCTATCTTATTGAGTGTGTGCAAAAATAAAATTTGTCAACTGATTAAAAATAAAGATATGCATAAGTTCACAAATATTATTTAAATCAAAAGAGTAACTTTAATTTAAAATTATTAAATTTTCAAATAATTTATAGTTATGCAATTATTTATTTCATGTATATTTATAAATTCCAATATAAACAAAGTAAAACAAATGGCATTAACCATCCTTAAAATACTATTAATAGATAATCCCCATTTGAGTTAATGAACAACCAATATCACACAATTTTTAGTAACATGCATACTTGAGTTGCTTAGCTTTAACTTCGCTTCAATGTCTTAAGATTCAATATATAAAATTGAATTATTTAATCCATGGTAT
>JAOQMP010000007.1:32228796-32238898 GCA_027563575.1 Erythroxylum pedicellare
TTTAATTTTTAAATTATTTATTTTAATAAATTATAATAATTTATTAATAAATAGTATATAAGATATTAAAATAAATTTATTTAATTAAAAATAATGTATCTTTACATTTTGACGAATATGTAATTATTATTAGGTAATAAAAATATAGCTATATTAACATCAACAATCAAACATAATTTTTTTATTTGAAAGAAATATAAAAATTAAAAAAGGAATTAGAAATTTAAAAATAAAAACTACTACAAAAAAAACGTGAACAAACAACTCTTTAAGTTGGGACAACGAGAAAAAAGAGACTTGTCTTCCCATAATTTTCACTTTAAGGGGCCAGTTGGAGTAGCAGGCCAGGCCGTACCATTGTTATCGGCATCTGCATCCTTGGATTCAAAGTGAGGTCCTTCAACACAAAAGTCGATGATGTGTTGTGTTTAGCCCAACCCAGAGGCTCCAATTTTATACATTCATAGAGCTTACTTCCAAGTTTGGACCCAAACATCATTACAACAATCAATTCCTCTTGTTACACAGAGAATGAGGTTAATCCATAACCAGTCACCACAATCCTCGATTGAAAACAACTAGCACATGATGTTTCCTTCTTAAATCACACACGGGATAAGCATGCTTGTATTTTCAATTTTCCATAAAAATTCTTGCCAATATCTTCCTTTCCATCTCTATATATAGGATCTTTCAAAAAACTTACCCCCTTTCTTGAGTTAGGGAGGATGAATGAACATTGATTGTTGACTCCCATGATAATTGCGATTGCATCACGTTAAAGATCTAGGATTATACGAAGATGATAAGATATGGCTGTCAAATATAAATAACCAAAAAAGATTCATATGAGTGTATCGCAAGCAAGCAAAAGAATCACTACATCAATTCCAAGATATTGATAGTCTCCTTTTAAAAAAAAAAAGTGTTGGATGTTTTGCAGCGTACAGTTCCAGAGGATTTGGCTGATACAGGCTATGTGTGAGTTGCATGGTGTCAAGGGTGCAGCCAAGTTTTGGTATTTATCCACTTTACTGCCAATGAGTACTTATTTGAAATTATCTGGCATAAAAGCTGAACATAAAGGGTGAACTACTGGTGTAATATAATCTGAAAAGTTCAGCGAATCCCTGGTCGCTAAGAAGAAACAAGTGAGCTGTAGGGTTCTTCAAAATGATTCACTGAAACGAGCGGAAATCATTATCGGCAAGAGGGTACGACTCCGACCTTCGTTTTATGGCCCATCTCATTGTCTATATGTGGCCGAAAGTCGAAGCGTTAAAGTGCTTTGTCCTTTTCTTCGATGGAGGTGGCAGAGATTGGTTGTCTTGGGGTAACCCACCAATTCTAAGATCAAATCATCAGCGGATGTTTAAATTTAAAACAACTCACGTCATGGCCCCAGAAAGCTGAAAGGGTGACTCGGGCTGTTCTAAGTTCTTGCATTTAAGCACCGTCCATCCACTCACAAAAAAGTGGGGAAGCCATGATAGAAACAAATTGGAGCATAAACTTAAGGAAGGACAATTTTGTCATTTTCTATAAAATTGGACAATTATTAATTTTATTTTTTGATTTTTCAATAAATTATTAGTTAAGTTACGTAATTTGATCTAGATAAAGATAATAAAGTGACTCAATAAATGATCTACATTAATAGGTCGAAGTTTGGGTAGAAAATATATCTTAATTAGTGTAGATTGGATTCATATTGGCTTTGTAATAGGGAAGTCTGATATAGAAATTACATAAAAATTAAGGTCTCCTCCAATTACTCGTATTAATCGTAAGCATAAGGAATTTTTGACCCGTTAGGAGAGCTTACGTATCGAGAAAACTGTAAAATGATCTAAATCTCGTCGGGAAACACTTTCCGTAAAAGTCTTGGGAGATTTGTGATTATTTGGAGTTCGGAATCGACATCGAAATCAGATATGAAACCAAAATCAGGTGTTCTGCATTAACTTCATTTTTAATCCTTTCATGTTTGATCCTAAGTTCATAATAAGGTTTGTTTTATGTATTACATGTGATATCAGAGCAGTTACCTGATTGGATTATCATAAATGAAGGTTTTTTATTTTTCATCTCATATGATTTTCCTCAATTTTTGATTTGTTTTTCACTTTTTTTACGTATATAATTACGTAAAGTGACATACATAAGGCCAACTATAAAAAACGAGTCGAAAACGGGCCGAAAGGAGCAAAAAATGACATCCCAAGATCCCAAGACACTGGAAATAGCCTCTGGCATTGGAAAAACAGGAAACGTCGGGCGCATGTAGTGTTGCGGGGTAACGGCGTACGGTTATGCACACGATGCATGTGCCGACACGTCGCTCCAGCAAGCGACAGACGTGTGCTGCACGCTCAACCTGCGCTCCCATGAGCATGGCACGCCAAATGGAGGACACGTGGCGACATTTTCGGTGTATACGCAAAACAGTAGATGAGCGTCTGCACGTGACGTGCACGCACTAGACGCATCTGTCGTGCGTCAGCGCGGCCCTGAGCCACGTCAGCAGCTGGCTTTAGCTGTACGGAGGCTACTAAAATTTAAAAAATACAAAAATTTTAGACTTCTCGTAAGGGTGCCCCGGGATATTTTGGGTCAATTTTTGAGTTTGGAAAATTTATAAAGTAAGCTTTTCCATTTTTTTGGGTTTATTACATTAATAATAAATTAAAGTTTAACTCCAAAAAAAATGCATTGAGGTATTTTGAATCCAATTTCAAGTAAAATTTTATGCTTTGGACATCATATAAGGGAGATACTTGAAGTTCTTGTGTCTTGGGTCTCATGTTTAGTGTTCAGAATTGCATGATAGTCGATCGGAAAAGGAATTAAGACCTTTTAAAGCCATTTGTTACTAAATTTTCATGCAACGAACTTGCCATAAGGGAAATAAATGAGGTTTTTGTGTCTCAGGTGGTCGGTTCAGTGTCCAGTGATGCACGATAGTCACTTTACCAAGATTTTTCTTTTACGAAAGTCTCAAATGAAGTTTTCAAAGAATATCTTCAACACAAGTGTGTGATAATAAGACTGTACATTCAAGTTTTTGTGTTTGTTGATATTACATTGTCACATACCATATGCCCATAAAGAATGTGAGGATAACATAAAGATGTATCCCTTGTGTTTGTGGACTTTTTGAGTGCTGATGAGGTTGTAGTCACTACAGTGGCCTTTCGAGTCAGTATTTTGAATTGTTCTGCTTACACATTAGGGGATATCTTTGGTCTCATGTTTAGTTATTCTACCAACAAGTGTTGGCCTTACATGAGATTTTAAGATATGCATAAAAGCATTGGATAGAGGAAAGTCGTTGTTTGAATGATCTATTCACCCACAGTGGGTAGTGTCATAAGAGTTGATGATTTGTACTTTGATCTCTTTTATGTAGGAGTTTAGTTGTATATATCTTATGTATTCACTTTTATAATATGTGTAACCGGATTTTCAGTAAAGATAATATTTAATGGCTTTGAGCATCTCTGTTGTTCTACATGTGTGCTGATTTAAACATTATCATCTTGAAGTTACCTTTTCAGTCAACAAAATCAGTGTCACTATTGAAATCCTGACCGGTTTCAATACAAAGAAATGGATAAAGGATTTATTGAACCCTATGGAGATAGCTGTGGTTGATATGACCATACAGACAGATAAGCCATCTCTATTTACATCCATGACCTTGAAAACTCATAAAGCAGCCAATGAAGTCTAGGATTGGTCTAATAGATTAAGTCTGATGACCATCAGGAGGTCTATTCTTAACCATTTGCTAAGTGGACTTCCAGACATAGACATAACGAAGGATTTTTCTTGATAATGTCTCACAGAGGTACACAGTCTCACCTAATGTTTGAGACAAGTGCTTTGATTAAATAATTATTCTTTATGAGGAAAAAATGAGAAAAAGGGGAGTGATAGAGTACACATCAAGAATGATTCATCTTCACAGTAGATTGAAGATGTTGGGACTTCAATGCTTTGATAGCCCATTGTGATGCTGAGAAGGAGAAACTCAAACTTGCTACTCCTACAACCCTTGAAGCAACTAAAGGGACGAAAAAGATGAAGCCCGCCAAGTTCAAAGGTAGAAAGTTCAAATCTTCTCCACATGCTGATGTTGGTCAAACCAGTTCTGGTAAAGGTCCTAGGGACATAAAGAAACCAGTAGTTTGAGGTTTAAAAGGAAAGACTAAGACCATCAGGTTACTCTTTGGCTTGTCAATTTATGAATCTAATTTGCGATAGTCACATTAAATACATGGTGGCTATATAGTGAAACATCTAATCAAGGTGCTTCCGCGATGCAATAGTTCATATCAAGGATAAAGTCAAATAAAGGGAAGGAGAAACTAATGGTTCATAGCAATGAACAACTGGAAGTAATATCTATAGGGGATGTATGTGTGGAACTTTACTGTAAGGTTTATTTGGATTTTACATGACACATTTTATATATGATCTTTTGATCAATTTTGGACAAAAAGGGTGAATGTTTTGTATTTAATGCTTCTGTTGTACAGTTGTTTAATGTAAAACATAATGGTACAACTTTCTTATTATATGATTTGTATAGAATGTGTCTTACCCCGAATTAGATAAATGCTTCTTCATATCTTGCTAAACAAGTTATGAAATGAAGGACCGTTATAAATGAGAAGTCATACAGGATGTGACATAAAAGTTTAAGCCACATTTCTAGAGCTAGGGTTGAAAGATTGATCAAGGAAAGCGTTTCTAAATTCTAGATTATGATGATCTGGGAATATGTGTTGATTACTACAGGGGTAAGTTGACTAATAAGGATATTGAGATCAACTCATGCTTCTGACTTGTTGAGTATGATACATAAAGATATCGGTAGACCTTATATAGTTGCATTGTGTAATTCCAAATGTATTCTGACATTTGTTGATGATTATTCCCATAACAGTTATATGTTCTTGCTTAAAAATTGAAGGTTGAAAACTAATTGGAAAAATTCATCAAGATAGCCTGATTTGACCATGGAGGAGAATATCATGGCAAACATGGTGTTTCAGGACTTTAAGAGGTCCGTTTGCTACATATTTGGAATTAGTTATAATGGTGACTTAATTTACTACGCCGAGTAGTTCTGAACAAAATGGTGTGTTGCCGAAAGGCATAACTGCACCCTAAAGGACTTAAAGAAGTCAATGCAAAGCAAGACTAATCTACCTAATTATTTAAAAGTTTAGAAACTCAACCTTGCACACATTTGTGTATGGGGCTGCCCTACTGAGGTAGTATAATCCTTATAAAGATAGATTGCGTTCCCCTCAGTACTATTCAGTAAGATATCTCGACCACTTTAAGGCTACAGCTTTGTAGAGAAGCAAGAACTAGAATAGTGGAATCACAAATAGCTAAGTTTTTGGAATACCATATCTATGATGATGGTGGGCCTATTTAACGCACACCGCGGAAGGATTGACGTCCATTAATGGTATTTTCGATGGGTGTTTTATTTTGGTGTGTTTTCGACCTTGAGGAATTAAGAAGGATGAAAATTTCGAATTCAACAATCAAGAAAAATAAGGATACACAAGGTTTGATTTCTACGACACCTTTTGGAAACTTATTCCAAGCAATCCCGATGATCAAAATAAAAACTAAGAGAAACGAACAATCAACATGTCACAATTGGGAAAGCAATTGCTAAGTAAAAGATGGTTCGAAAGGTAACAAGAACAAGAGAATAATTTTTCTCCCTATTAAAGCCGACGGCACTCAGCAATTCTGTTCTAAAAGTTTTGAAAATTTGACCTAAAGACACATATTTATACCTAGGTTAAATAATAAAAGGTTGAGCTAAAAATACATGGAAGCCTAAAATAAACAAAGTCCAAAAACTAAATAAATAAATCTGATGTATGGCGTCACTAACACGACTGGATCCATATGCTCTTGGGCTTAAATGAATTAAATAGCCCACTCCTACTAATAAATAAGTGGCGTACCAAACACTCCTTGGGCTTAAGTGATGAAGCATTAAAATAGCTCAAGTCTTCTTGTCTTCAAGCTCTAAGTGTATCCGGTCCAAGGATTTGAGTTAAATGGATTAGTATGGCCTCAATTCCATTAAACTCTCCTCCAATAAGCTTGAAGCTCGCCATCCTCTCAAGATAAAAGCCTGCATGCATATAAAAAGCCTCTTTGAGTCTCTCAATCCTAGCTCTGGACATAGGTTCACTGGAATGATAAACTCGCTTCCGTCATGCATGCCATCTCCATGGTGATCCTTACTTTTGCTCACATCAATCAATTAAGCAGAATTTGATCAATCGTAGTAGCGCGCATTAGTGGTAATAATAACAAAAAAATTAGCTAATAGTCACAAATCAAATGACTGAAATTCAGGTTCGTTATTTTTCATATTCATATCGAATAAACTATCAAATATACACACACGTAAATTAAAAAAAACAAACAAACAAAACTTTTGCACGAAGACAAAATAAATTTTGATTCAGGGCACTGAACCACAATGCTGAAGTGAAGTTACAAACTCAAGATTTTTTATCAATTCCAAGAGTTATCTTACGTACAAGTCACATGACTAGTCTGCTGTTACATGTTGCTCGCAATTAAGAATATACGTAAATGCCTATACTCAAAATTTATTAATACAACCTCAGAGAAAAAGAGGAGCTGTTAGGCATGTAGGGTAGTGAAGCAGGTTTAACAGAAAGTTTGTTGAACTTGTTGGACGAGATCTTCATCTTCTGCACCAAGTTGGCATTCAATTCCAATCTGTTAAAACAAAGCAAAAAATGTTCAATCGTTATCTTGGAGGAGGACTCCATGTAACTCCATAGTGACTCCACGCACACTAGAAAACAACAAAAAGTCCTTGAAACTTTGAAACCCCAAATGGGGTCTGTAACAGTAAGATACCCTCTCTTCAACCCCCTCAGGTGGTAGCTTTTGGAGAAACGTGCAATGAGCTTCCAAGTCAGTGCTCAGTAATAGTAATGCATGCAGTAAAAAGTAGTAGTAGTAGATGTTTCTTTTTCTCATGATTTTATGCTGTAACCTTACAAGAAATGATCTCATTATTCACTAGAAGCAAGCCAGATGGAATGGCCTAAATGGTGTAAACTCCTTACTTAAGTTTCTCCATTATAGGAGATCTTGAATTTGAGTCATACAAAAAGAGGAGAAATGGAAAACTTTTCCCTGTTGTTGATCTTTTAGGCCCCTAGTTAAAGCTCGTTAATCGAATCAATTATAGACACCTAACTTTCAATAGTAATGTGAGAGTTGAAGCTAAGTAAGAATCTGAGAGACCTTAAAGTTCCAGATTTGCCTCCTCTAAAACTCTTAAAATGGGGTCTTACGGGCTTAATTAAAAAAAAAGACACGTTCAAGTCAACTCTAACCTACTAACTCTACTATGAGCCAAAACGTTATAAATATGAGATGGGATATAGCAGATCAGAAGAAGCAAATTCATAACTATAGTTTTTGTAAATTTTCTTTTCTTGTCAGCAACTTTCAATGCTAGTGTCAATCATGTCTCGAGGAATCTGAATCTCCAATCGAAAGGTTCTTATTTATGGAAATAATGCAGAAACTATTTAGTGTTCATAAGGTTTTTTATGGTCACATCTAAAATCTCGAGGGAGAGATCGTCGAGGGCAGAGATCATCTTCACGGCTTGACCACGAATCCTTGGAGATGCGGTTTTCAAGAGAACATGAAGAGGTCCCAATAGTCCAAAATCCATCCAAAGAGAACTTGCAATGAATGAGAAGAACGATAGTTTAAGTGGCCTGAATTACACGCTTTTTAATTTATTCCATTTTACCTATCATTCTTTTCATTTATTGCAAGGATGGCTTTCTTTGCAAATGGGAGAGAACTTATAACTGCCTAAACTTGCAGGATTGAGTACGATAAGGAACTTATTAGATATATGATATATATCTCCTCATTTTTGTTTTGGCATTTTGTTTATTAATTAGACTTATAAGATATTAATTGGACACTGATAACTAATCATTAATCCTTATTTGATTTGGATTCAAAAAATTATTAGAAATAATTTTCTAGTTGTGATAGAGTTTTATCTCCAATTGATGTGTATCTTAGTAAGATGTAGTGTGGATTACGGTAGTGTAGTTGTTGAGGTAGTATTGAAATTTTAGTGGGTGTACGTTAATTGAATTTTGGAAATATAGCCGAGTTTGTGTGTGAGTTTTGTGTTGCTGATACACGGTTGATTGATTTTTAGTTGAAATATCTGTGTCTTGTGCCATATGGGGTGATTAGAAGTTCTTGGTATTAGAAGCTTACGTGTGAAATATTTGGTGATATGTGCTGCAAGCTGTTAATTAATCGTGTGAGAGTGAAGCCTTGATGTTCATGATTTGGTATTGAGTTGTTAGAGCAACTCAAAGTTGGACAACTTTTTAGTATTACGTGTGGTTTTTCTGGCTTAAGAGTTTATTGGTTTTGCATTGATTTGTATGGGAGCTATTCACGCTAAACTTTCATCTCCTTAAGTGTTTTACAGCTAGGCTGTCTTTAAGGATTGGGTATGTCTTATGTTGTAAACTACTTGTTGACTGAGCAACTGTGACCTGATTTTGAAGTTGGTGTGGATCAACCAAATAGGTGGACAATTAGTCAAGTATATTTCAAGAAGCTAAACCTATATAGAAGTCCTTTTTTTATTTGAAGTGTATTGTTATTCTTTTCTTAGTTGATTGATCACTTGAGTTATTTTAATTAATTTTCTTTCTTTAAGAGTAGTAGAGAAAAATTCTTTGTTAAGGTTAACATGAGTCGATCGTGTTATCAAATGTGAAAATTTTTCACGGGAAGTGAGAATGAGAGATAGTTTCAAGGATTAAGTGATGTTAGCCTAGTAAGATCTTGTGTAAATATATTGTACTTTTATAAAAGCGATTAAAATGGATGCAGGCTTCGCAGACATAGGCAAGGTGTGCCAAATTGTATTATCAAATTTTGGTATTGATTTGTTTAATATCGTATTTATTTTTCTTTTTTTGTTTTATACAAAAAATTAACAATTTCTTATACAGCTATTTCATATCTAGTAATTGACAAATACAGTTACAACTAATTACAATCAAATTGAAGTTTTTGTGAAACTACTACTCTACAGTATTTTTCAAGTATAAATTTCTGCTCACCAATCTCCAGCTTGGAAACCACATCCAGTGCGTGGTCTCACATCTACTGCGTGGTCTCTGTTGTTTAAAGTAGATTGTCTACCGTTAACCATGGTTTTTGCATTGTTTACCTATAGCCATGGTTGAACACCATAAAATTAGACTGTAGATCCCCACTCTCTCTGCGTTACGTTGCTTTTTTTGCTTATTTTCTCTACTACATTTTGTTTTGTTGCCGTTTTTGGCTTCTGCGTTTCACTTCCTCCTCTCTTAGCTGCGTTTTGGTCTTTCTCCCAAGCTATTGCTATGTCGTTTGTGCTTCTTTTTATCTGCTGCATTTTAACTTTTGTTCCTCTCCTCTGCACTGCGTTTTATTAGAGAATGGAGTGCTGCTCTGCATTTTTCCTGCTACTGTGTGTTTTACTTTATCCTCTGGTGCTTTGGTTGCTACGTAATTTTCCTCTTACCCTTTGCATTTTGCTATTCTTCTCCCGCTCGCTTTTTGCTACTATTCTCCTGCTTTCGGTGCTGAGTCGTTTTGGCCGTGCAGTTGGATTTTAGTGCTGTTTATTTTTCTACTATTTTGCTTCTTTGTTTTGGGATTTTTTTCAGGCCTGAAATTAAATATTCTATAATTTTCCTGTAACTTGGTGGTTGCAGACTAACGTTCACGAGGGTCATAAGAAAGAAGAACACGGAGGAGTTTTCTTGTATTCCCTACATCATTTCAGTGTTAGCCTGCGTTATTTACACTTTTTATGGAACTCCTGTGATGAGCCATGGTTGGGAAAACTTGTTAGGAAATAAAAACTATTTCTACACAACTAGAATGCCAATAAAACAAATACACAACACCAAATTTGATAACGGAGTTCGGCCAAATTGTGCCTACGTCTCCGGAGCTACTGCACACCCTTTTTATT
>JAOQMP010000007.1:32238998-32255593 GCA_027563575.1 Erythroxylum pedicellare
ATCGTATGTAGTAGCGTTAGTTTAAATAATAACAAAAACATCAATTTAAAAAACTCAAAAACATTGGCTAATAGTCACAAATCAAAAGAGTGTAAAATTCAGGTTCGTTATATTTCTTATTCTTATAGAATAAACTATCAGGTATACACACACGTAAGTAAACAAAAAAAAGCTTTTGCACGAAGACAAAAATTAAATTTTGATTCGGGGCACTGAATTACAGTGCTGGAGTGAAGTTACAGGGTGGGAAAGAAGCACAAGATTCCTGATCAATCACAAGAGTTTCCCTACGTACAAGTCACAACGACTAGTCTACTGTTACATGTTGCTCGTAATTAAGAATATAGGTAAATGCCTATACTCAAAATTTATTAATACAACTTCAGAGAAAAAGAGGAGTTGTTAGGCATGTAGGGTAGTGAAGCAGGTTTAGCAGAAAGTTTGCTGAACTTGTTGGACGAGATCTTCTGCACTAAGCTGGCATTCAATTCCAATCTGTTAAAACAAAGCAGAAAATGATCAATCGGTATCTTCGAGGAGGACTCCATGCAACTCCATAGTCATTCTCATTCCACACTAGAAAACAACAAAAAGTTCTTGAACTTTGAAACCACAAATGGGGTGCGTAAGAGTAAAATACCCTCTGCAACCCCCTCAGGTGGTAGCTTTTCGAGAAACGTGCAATGAGCTTCCAAGTCAGTCCTTAGTACTAGTAATGCATGCAGTACAAAGTAGTAGTAGTAGATGATGTAGATGCTTTCTTTTTCTCATGATTTTATGCTGAAATCTTCAAGAAATGATCTCATCATTCACCAGAAACAAGACACATTCAAGTCAACTCTAACCTACTAACTCTACTATAAGCCAAAACGTTATAAATATGAGATGGGATATAGCAGAAGAAGCAAATTCGTAACTATAGTATTTGTAAATTGTCTTTTCTTGTCAGCAACTTTTAATCCTAGTGTCAATCATGTATTGAGGAATCTGAATCTGCAATCGAAAGGTTGTTCTTTATGGAAATAATGAAGAAACTATTTAGTGCTCATAAGGCTTTTTACCTTGATAGTAAATGAATTAAGCATGGTTTCTTCAATGGTGTTAATGGTCACATCTAAAATCTCGAGGGATAGATCTTCGAGGGCAGAGATTATCTTCACGGCTTGACCACGAATCCTTGGAGATGCTGTTTTCAAGAGAACATTCGGACCAGAAAACTTAACCTCCACGTCTGCCACTGAGGATTTGGAGTTGGCAACGAGTTCGTTCATGTTGTCGTTGATGGAGGAAGAAGCTGAAGAGGTTGGAGAAGGATCAAGAGCTGTAGCCATTGTTGTTGGAGAGCTAAGGTAACCGTGCTGGAGTACTCTAGGCCAGTAGGGACTACCTGGTTGTGGTGTTCTTGGGCTAATAGGTAAGTTAAGTCTAGGACTAAGTGCTGGTTTTCTAGGGCTAAGTGGAGTCAAAACCAACCTAGGGCTGAGGACTTCGCTGTATACTTTTCTTTGCTTCTTGGCCTCCAAGGATTGCAGAACTTGTTGCAACTCGTTGATGTAATCCACAACACCTCCGATTATGGATGCTTGATCCCCCTATGTTCCGCCATTATTGAACATGAAAAGCTTATGTAACCAATAACAAAGGAAGACCAGAAAAAAAGAACCATAAACACTAAGTTACTGCCACTTTCTTAATTCTGTTCGTTTAATACATTTATGTACTTGTGAACTGTCCTTGAACAAAGAGAACAAACACTTCTATGTACAGAAGGAGAAACATAAATAGATATATAGCAAGAGCCAGAACGATAAACATGATATACCAATACTAAAATAGCATCAAGTTCCAGGAAGCTTCATGAGTAGGTATGAGTTATATGAATATGGCTTACTCTTTTGACATAGAAGCAAGGCATAAGCGATCTTAACACCGACAAATGCTCGTTCATTTGCTTTCTTCGGTTACGTTCGACGGTGATATGAGAAATTCGCTGTTGCCCATCTGGGTTTATCTCATCGGAAGTTGCTGCGACTGTAGTCTTCTGTCGCTTATTGCTTCTCGGCGATGTTTCAAGCTCCGTCTCCGATTCTTGCAAGGCACTTGAAGATGTAGACTTATGCGACACCAGTGTTCTAGTTTTCTCCTTTTCCTTGGAGCTGACAACAACATCGACCAACGGCGTAGCCGGAGGGAACTCGGTGACGCTACCTAAACTCTCAAATATAGCGAATAGGTCGTCATCGTGGTCCCCGCCGTGGAAGGTGGTGTCGACAAATTCAGGTTCGTCAAGGAAACCAGACAAACTGTCGCTCATCGTTTGCCGAGAACAGCTAGTGGTAGTACGAGATGAGTAAGTGACAGAGCAAGGTTAAAGAAAGGAGAGGTTATGGATGAGACGATGATCATCAAGTGGAAAAAGACACAGAGAAGGTGAATTTCAGGCGTGGGGTTGTCAGGATCAAGAGTAAATAAGAGAAAGCTGACGTGAAAGAGAGTAAACTATCACCATCAACCCTTTTTGATGATCGATGAATCCTTGAGGTTTCAGGAATCCGAAACACAAATGGCCGAGAAACATACAAACAAAACCAGTAAAAAGAGACCGAAGGTGCTACAGAGAGAGAGATATATAATAAGCCAAGAGCTTAGCTGAGAAAGAAGACCTAAAAGAGGCTGGTTTTGTTAGTAATCATAGCTCAAGGTCTAAAACCCTACCTCTCCTGTCCTCATCTTCAATTCTTTTGTCATATGTATATAAGAATTGTTTTGGATAAGGTGATTAAACTGAGAACCCTAAGGATCTTTGAAATTATAATGATTTCCTACCCAACAACTCTTTCGTTATATGGACTCATAAATCTAAGATGTTTGAATATAAAAATTAATACTAAAATGACTTATTCAATAAATTAAACATTACAAAATCATCAAAACTTTGAACAATGATGGGAGTATAAGAAAAGATGAAAATGAGCAAAATATTTAATTTGAAAGGGCTAATATTAGTCAATTTTAAGTTTTTAGGTGTTAATATTTATATAATTCAATTACGATTTTATCCACTACAGAAAAAGAGAAAATAAAATTATTAAAAAAAAGAGTTTTAATAACCAATTAGAATTTTCTTTTATTTCACTTAATTTTACTCACATATAAGTAAATCTCTCTCTTAAATAATCAAATTTGTGATCATATATAGAATATACGTATATATATAAGTTGAGATTAAAGAGAAAAGAAAAGAAAAACAAAAACAGTTGCTGGTTGGTAGGTTATGAATTGAATCAAGATTCTAAATATAAATGTGTTGCTTGCCAGGTTTCGTGACTATGACAGCTGACTGTCTGTCTAGGTTCCATGTTTCAGCCGCCCAGCCATGAACTAATTATTCCGAGCTTCCATTCTTTTTATGTTATTGGGTCCCATTTTTCTTAAGAAATTTCATCTCCTCCTTGTCTTTGTCTTTGTTCCTAATAAAGATAATTGAATATATATATATACAGATAAAGTTTAATTACTTGTTAATTAAAATAAATGATACGAATATTAATTTTGTGTTATTTTACTTATTTTTAAAAGTGTATTTATGGTGATAAATTACTTAAAAAAATATCACAAAATAGGATAAAAATTTAACAAAATATATTTTTAATATTTGCAAAATAGTTATAAGTTATTTTGAGCAATAATGATTTTTAATTATGATCTCTTTTGAAAGCTCAAGTATTGACCATTCTTTACATGCACGACTTATTGTTGTTTTGGTACGTACCTTAAAACTTCAAATTGTCACTTTTTTTTTTTTTTGGTTTCATTATCAAGAAATTACATTAAAAAAATATTTGATAAAAAGACCACAATAGAATTTTAATTACAAAAGGACAAAGAGAGTGAAATGAATGAAGAGGGCAAAAAATTAAAAAAAAACGATCTGCAAGGAGAGTTTGATAATTACGAAGAAGAAGCAGTGGAAGACAAAGAAGGTATCAACAGGTCGGCTTTCAATGCGCAGACACGCCATCTCCGTGTCTATCATAATCTTTAATACTTACTAGTTTCTTCAATAAATTACAAACGTCCAATTTTTTTGGATTTTTTAAATTTTTTAGAAATTAGATAATTTAATTCAAAAAATTGTCGTTATTTATATAATTTACCAAATCTTTAAAACAGTTACATGATTTTTAAAATAATTTTATTTATTATAATTATTAACGGGACTGTTAAGAATTATGTTAATAAAGACGAAAAGTCAATTAATTTACTCCTTTTAAATATCTTTATTCATATATATATATATATTCTCTAAGTTATATTAATAAAATGTAATGAGTTGTTCAATTTTAAAAATTTTCAAAATAAAATCTCTTTATATATTTATTAATAACTGTGAAATAATAATCACATAATTAATTACAGTCCAAATATATAGTATACACATGTACATGCAATAACTGGACATGATCTCAATAGTGTTAACAATTATTGAGATATTCAAATCATGATATTGTTTTGATTTCAAATTTTTTAATTTACAAACTAAAATAACATTATTTTGATAATAGAATTTAAACCGATGGATCCAAAGCCATAAAAAATTTGATCAACTTAAATTTAAGAAATTAATATCAAAGTAAGCAATGCTAGTAGAATTGCCAAACCTACGTAATGAAGGTCCTAACCTAAGGGGCATCCGAGTGGCAGTAACGGGACAAAAGAGTTATTGCAAATTGCAGCACAGGAGTGTGGTTTCATTTACTACACTTTACTTCATATTTCTTGTATGTCTCCTTACCTTCCTGCTGTTCCAAATGAATACAAATTTTTGCTCTCACTCGTCAATTTTGGCATTTACGTCCCCTCAACAACCCTTTTTTTTATTATAAATACTTGGAAATTGACATGGGAGACATTTTTGGTTCGAGTCTTCGAACCTTGTTATGTTTCGTAACATCTGACTGATCCACTACACGTTAAAAAAAAATGGAATTTCTGGTTTGAGCTTTCATTTTCTTTAAGAAATCATAAATATCGAATATTCTATGCACTTATGACCCATGAGAAGCACTACCAATTAATTTCTTAACAAAATTTATAATCAAAGTGTTAAAGATATTTATTATGTCTTATTATTTAATTTTGACATTTTTTATTATTACGTCTTTAAGATAATATTTAAAATTTTAAATTAAGATATAGTGTAAATAAATAAAACTCCTTATTTGACCTGAACTATGGTATAAAAATTGCAGTGAAATTAGAAGCCTATCTCTAATTGACGTTCTAAGTAGATTATGTTAAATTATGGATAGATATCGTGCAGCTTTTCCACTCTAACAAGGAAGGCTTGTGTGAGTTACTTTTTGTTAGTATCTTGGCATTGGTTGATTGGTTGTGATATGGACAATGTAACATATCTATAGATGTTCTTGTGTGTGTCGTCCTACTTATGGTGAGTGACTTTGTGATTGCTTGGTTCTTGGTTTTGTCCGAGGTGTGCGCGTGAAAAGCACGTTTTTTGGTCTGATTATTTTGATGATTCAAAGGATATTGTGTGATTGCTAAAGTTTGAGTGGTGTGTGTTTGTGACCCATCATCTGGAATAGCATTACATACTTATGAGGTCATCGTAGGCTGAAGCATAATGTTAGTCAGCTGCAAATTTTGTGATGGTATGAGACGTAATTGATTGTGAGTGCATGCTGTATTTTTGCGGTTAATTGTATGATTTTTTGTAACTAATTTGGTGGCTATTTAGTATTAAGCTGGTAGCTATTGTGTGTGATTTTGTAACTGATTTTACGTTGATAATTAATCCATCTTTTTGCTGCGTTGGGTAACATAAGTGAGCTGAATAATTGTTGATGAGTAGTTGCATTCTTTCCTATTGTTAAACAATAATTGAGGGTTGTCTTAGGTAATTTTTTGGTTATCATTTTTAGTGTTGGTATGCGAAAATTTTAGAAGTTTTCGTGATTTTATAGCTGCTGTCTTTGTTGTTGGTTTAGCGTGAAAAACTTCAGCAGTTGTCGTGATTGTTGCAACCCTTTGTATATAACATTTCGGTAAAGAAACGTTTATTGATTTGAGACGTTTTGTAGCTGTTGTGCGAAGAATTTTCAATGACGATATTGAAGTCTCGCAACAAATCTTTCGATGGACAACTTCTCATTCTTTCTTTGATAAAGCGGCATATTTAGGAGAATTACTTTTTATCTCATGTGTTTTCATTTATATTAAATTTTGTTTAATCACTTGAGTTATTTATTTAATGTTCTTTCGTTATAAGATTGTTGAGAAAAATCCTTTGTTGAGGTTAATATAAGGCAATCGTACTATTGGGTGTGAAATTCTTTCACGAGTAATGAAGACGAGGAATAATGTCAAGGATTGAGTAATGTCAACTCAATAAAGCCTTGTATAAAACTATTATTGTTAATGAAAGAATTAAACTAGGTGAAGATCCCGCAGACATAAGCCAGGTGAGCCGAACTGCGTTAATAAATATCGATGTTGATTTATATTTGTGCGTTTAATTTTTTTAGTTTTTGATTGTCTTAGAAACGACTGCGGCAAAATCTAATAGTTTGCAAAACTAATACACTCCTACGATTCTTTCAAAAAGAAATCGGAGTTCATTCTCAAACATTTTTTATTTTCATAAAATAGGGTGATATTGCATATCTCTAATTATCTTTTAAACTAATTGCATAGTTCTTATTTGATGATTATAAAGAATTTTTTATTCTAAAAAAAAAATTTCTTCACTTTTTATATTATTCATATTACCAATTATCGACTATGAAATATTTTCCTTTATCTTTTAATATAATATTTACTTAATAATAATAACTGATTATGACCACTACATAATACTTGTCATGTAGTTAATTACATATACTAATGTCACTTTACATGATAAGACGCCTATAAAAATCATATATAGGTTATTATTAGCCAAAAAGAAACAATGTTTAACCCGAAATACCACATTATCAAAAATGTAATTTGTATTAAGCTAAAGTAAGAGAACTAAGAATTAACTTTTCCTTCTAACTATTAACAATAAAAGAGGTTGTCCTCTCAAGCATGGATTGGCCATTTTTGGATGGAAACCTAATTATGCTCCTATATTTGGTCCAATACCATAAATAATAATTACAAATCTTCTATTATTGCTACCGTAAAAGCTGGACAATTTCCATCCAAGCATGATCTAGAGTTTGGCTTGTTTGTAACTATTTATGCTTTCCCTTTCGAGAGTCTCTATATCATACACAGCCTACAGATTGATGATATATAGGCTATGGCAGATGTAGATAAAGCCTCCCTTCGTCAGCTTCATTGAACATAATTTCAGAATCGAATTAAATGCATGCATGCAACCCTTTTATCATGTATAGCCCTAGTACTAGTAGACCATGTATGTGAAAAATAAGTGGGACTCGAGGTTCTATGTTCTAAGAAATTATTAAAATTATAATTAAAATTTGTAATTCATTTAAAAATTTGAAGGGAATAATTGATAAAAATTAAAAATTAAATTTAAATTAATTTATGAATTATTATATCCAGGTAACAACTTAAAAATATATAATCATGGGACCTTCGCAGCTTCATTAACTTCCGCAGCTGAAACATCATTTACTAGAAACCCACGAAATGTATGAGCAAAACATTAACTGCACATTTACCTCTCCCCCCATACAAACTCTTTAGTACATATTTATTATATGCTAAATTCTCAACCCTGCCCAATCCCACCGGTTATCCGCCGGAGAGCGCTGGAGGGTCATCGGGAGTTGTGTGGAGGAAAGCGACAGTCGGATGTTGATGTAAAGGACCCACCAACTTGATTGCTGATATTTTTACCCTCAAATCTTCTGTACCAACAACACTGGTCCTATCCTATGCCATTGCATCCTAGCCACCCATTTTTATGGGTCCCACATAAATAGGTAGCTAGGATGCAATGACACAGGGTAGGGCCAGTGTTGTTGGTACAGAAAATCATATCTCGATATTTTTTCATTTTCTTGTGACGTCCACATCTCGGGACTCACTACATGTAAAAATCTAAAATCTTTAATATATTTGAAATTTTAAAATTTTTGTAATTAACGAGTTATTACTAATTAGTGTTTTAAAAAATCTTCTCCATAAGTAACGAAAATATAAACCTATGATTAAAAACTTAATCGATTTAACTAATTTAATAATAAAACTTTAAACTGTTCAATTTTTTGGTTTGATTTTGAACTTTTCGGTTCAAAATTTAACTAATAAATAACTTAATTTATATTTAACAATATCTTTTTTCAATTTAAATTCAAATTTTTTATGGATAAAAACAATCTCTTTCAATTATATTTCAAATTCAATATTTAGTCGATTTTATGGCGATTGAATATCAATTAAACTTTTTAAATCTTAAACTTTTTGATTTACCGATTTAACTTTTAGTTTGATTTTAACATAAATGTGAATATCATCTCAAGTTCTAGAGTTTTGTAGTAATTATTGCCTTTCTGTTTTTTATCTTTATATTGCCAAGGAATACTTTGCAGAGAATTTGTCCTTTTTCAAATTTTCATATATTGCTTTTTTCTCATAATTCTAAATGGGAGTTAGAACCAAATTAATCACACAGTTACTCATTAATATATATATATATATATATATATATATAACCCATTTTTCGAGTTATTGTATCATGTTTATAAGGAAAAAAAATTACATTTTACATATTTACACAATAAACTCTTCAATATGAATATGATTCGTAAATTACCTAATTTGAATAAATGATTTAACTCTTCAAATACTAGTTCATAAATTACTTAATTTAAATAAAGTATGTAATAAATAAATAAGATACTCGAATTACATTTTAAGGCACTTTAAAGAATTCAATGAAGCAATTCGACCATTATGTGCGATACCCACAAGTTGGAGCCTACATGGTGAATTGAATGTGATAAGCCACCACAAAATATTAGTATCAGAAATGTCTGCTGGTTTAATACAATGAGACAAAAATTCTTAAACTTTCTTCCGTCCTTATAGAAATAAATTAGATGCAAAAATTGAAGTTGTAGCGATGGTGACCAGTCAGATACAGAGATATATATAGTCTCCATGAGTGCAGGACTGTTGCAACAATTGGGACCTTAACAACACATATTAGTTGTTTAAAAATGGACTCCTGTACATCAAAGTCACACATAGTGTTCTTCATTTCTGTGCATAGTAATGGTGGGTGTAACAAATCAGTTGTTAGGATTGGGCCAGGCTCCAAATTCAACCCTCAAAAGATAACTTATACGAGCCTTTTAGCACGATATAAGTTTGGGTCGGACTCAAACATTTTGCAAATCAACTCTTGAATCTATAAGTTTATTTGGAGTTCAGATTTAAGTCTTGTAAGACTTGATTTTAGTCGGATCCAACCATTTTCTTGTTCCTTTGAGGTAGGTCACAAAGCATACTTTTCAAGGTATCTATAGCTGAAAAACAAAGTTTAATTTGAAGAGTTTGGACAATAGGAAATCAATAATTTTATGTAACTAAGCAGAGAATAAGAATGTGGTGGACCTGACAAAGCTTTGCCAAGTAAAGCTAGCAAGAAGCATAACTAACTAACTAACTAACTAAACTCATTATTACATGACCACTCCAAGATTTCACTCTTATGAAACCCAAAACCACTCAGACTTTTTTTGGACATCTTGGTCTCATCATTGTGTGCTTGGAAATTAGGAGGGAAGAAAGGTTAAGGAAAAGGAAGAAACCAAAAACAAATGGGAATTTGAATAGAATGAGAGAAGAAGAAGAACAGCACTGGTCACATGGTTATGCGTGTTTATAGGTCAACTAAACTCACGGGGAGACAGAGACAGTCCCCATATGTTTGGAGCTCTCTATCCTAAGTCGGTCGCGTTTTAACCCAAACTCCTATAAATAACAAGTTCAGATGCTCCTCCGTCCACAATCATTACCTTTTATAACTCCTCAGCTTTCATTTTTAGCTTTGTTCAAAGTGTTCTAAACCTTCTTTACTCTCTACTCTTAAGACTCTCTCTCTCTCTCTCTTTCTATATATATCTGCATTTTGTTTCTTTCGGAGAGAGGGAGAGTTTTTGTGTGGGAGAAAGCAAAGAGATAAAATAGGCAAGAGACGTAAAGAAAGCTATGGATTTCACCAACTTTTCGTTCAACGTTTTTCTTATAATTGCTGTACTGTATGTGATGATCTTCCCTTTAGCACAATCTTCTGCTCCTGCACCATCACCAACCAGCGACGGTGAGTCCTTTCTGCTCTTTGGCTTTTGTTTGATATTTAAAACGATCATGATCGAGAACCCTTTTGATATGATGATCAGCTTCCATATTTATCAAGTTTTCGAAGTTTATGTCCATGTGATCACTTTTTACTCATAAATTTGATTTCTTTTTATCTGTTACACATTTGCAGGAACCACAATAGACCAAGGAATAGCATACGTTCTGATGCTGGTGGCTTTGGTGCTAACTTACCTTATCCACTGATTCTTCATCAGTCCAAGAAAAACCAGTCATGACCAAGAACAGCTTGAGGGGTTGTTAATGGGTAGAGTTTTTGCAATGTAACCCTTTTTCTGTCCTTTCGAGAGTTATAGGGTAGAGTTTTGGTTATGGGGACTGTTTCATGTTATTTGTTCTTTCAATGACAATTCTCGTTAGATTCTTCTTTTTTATTATTATTTTCAATTCTTGCTTAGGTAAAACACGCAAGTTTTTAATTAATTTTAGAATAAAAAATTATAATTCTTAAAATCATAATTTTAATCCGATAAACTCGAATTAAACTAATATTTATTAAAGTATCTTAAATTATTATTTTCGAGTCGTATTTAATTCCGTATCTTTTATCTTTTCTTTTTAATTTTATATTCACTCTCCATTGTTTCTCATTTATCACACCCTTTTAACATGGCATAAACAGAAAATAAAATGAAGGTTTTCATTAGAAGGCATGAAATCATTTAAAAATTTTGCCACCTACAATGAAATTGTAAACAAGAAAAGATTTAAAGATGAATCTGAGTCTATAACTCATCAACTAATTTACTCATAATTCGTAATTAGCCAAGTTTAATTAACTTAATATGTAAGAAGAAAACTAGATAAACCAATTAGTAGTACTTCAGAAAATAGCAAGTGAAGTAGAAGAGAAAGCAGCAGAGCTTTGAGCAGAACTATAAGGCTATCAAATTATAGTAAAAGCTGCTTTTATTACCTTAAAGATGTAATCTCAGGTTTCCAGTTTCCAGCAACATTGGAATGACAGTTTAAAGTAAGAATTCATTAGTTCCTAGACATAGCATTGGCCTCTACAAAACCTACACAGACACGACTTCTTGGTGCAGAAGAGATGTCCTACACCTTAAAACTGACGACCAAAGTAAAACTGTGCTAAGAATCTGAGACCAAATCTCAGACAAAAACTTGGAATTTTCTACAGTACAAAATTTCTCAGTTCCAGCAGCATTTTCAAGAGAAAGCTGTTTAGCAAAATTTGGAAAAAGAGGATTATGCACTTTTGGGGTTGCGAAAAGCATCCATCCACTGTCAAAACTGTGTTTTTGTACAGGGTGATACACTATTCACATTAGAGCAGCTACTTGCTTCTGCTATGTCAGTGTTGCTCTCAGGCCATCACCAAACGCTTGCTTCAGTGGAGACTGAAAAACTGATGCAGCATAATAATTAGGACGCCGGACGCCGGTGATGTAAAGCATACTTCACTACTTCATAGAATGAAACTACAATCCCAACAGATGGACCAGCACGACCAACACGAGGACCAACTCCCATGAAGAGTCCCTTCAATCCTCCATCCCTACCGCAGTCAATTTTTCATATGTTCAGATACAACCGTGGAATATCTAATCAACCATATTGAGAACTGACTGGGATTGTGCCGAATTTAGTGGAGTAGTAGCAGTACAACTAACATCTAACAGACTAATAATTGTCTTTTGCATAATCACAGGATAATAATTTCAAAACAGCTTGTAACCTGTCACTGAAATACATCTCAAGAGCAATATAAACAATGTGCTAGTCTGTCTCCTATACTGACATTTGGTAGGGAATAGGAATCTCCACATCCTCAGAGAGGATAATTCTGTACTTCACAAAGGTTAAGTTCATTTCCCAATTCTCCCATAATTATGGATGCTTGAAAATAATCTCACTAGAAGCAAAATTTCAGTAAAGGCCTGAATCAACACGTACATGTAGACCAGACTTGAAAGTGCAACAAAAATTGTAAGGCTTGACATGCAAAAATTTTATTAGCTAGAGGGTCCCATTCCACTTTCCATCAGATATCATGCAGAGGGTAAGGAAAGCATTGCAAGATTACCATCCCCAAGAACATGATGAAAGTTTGGAAAAGACTAACATGGTACCATATAAAAAGACAAGAACACATGTCTAAAATCAGAACAGCAATAGGAACACTTAATAAGATGGTTTTTATGTTAGGTAACAATTCAACTCAAGCTACCCATGTTTTAAATAACCCTAGGTAGAGAGCAATAACTCAGTATTATTCTGAAACAAGAAGGAAGAACCTTCTCCTCAAGGGAAACCCCCTTACAATCTCAGGAAATCTTCCAGAGAATTATTTCCAATCTAATGCCTATCCCCCTTCTCCCATAGACTATTCTTTTATATCTACTTATCCTAACAAACTTCTAAGGAATAGATATCTCCTGCTAACAACCTGAATTACTAAAATATATTGATATCTATCTATCTCACTACTGCTTGCAGCTTTTCTTCTTCCTTCTATAGACTAACCACTCTCCTTTGTGACCATTATTCCTAACATTTTATTTATGTAATAAACACAGGAAACACATTAAAGGTAGGATACTATGAAAAACAGAACTATTTTGCTTGAATAATACCTCCAAATTTCCGTCAATACTTGACGTGTTGTCATCCTCAACACCCTTATAGGATCATTCTGAAATCAAGAACATAATGTAGTACATAATAAAAGCTTGTCAATACTGCAGTCTATCTTTTATAATTCAACTGTAGTTGACAGAAACATATTGCACATGGATGCTATAATTGATCATATCCCAATTACACAAGTTCCTGTTTCCTTGTTTAGTCATAAACCACAAATAAGACATCTCACTCCATGTTTCATGTATTTGATAATCCAAAGCATTCTAGAATTTCTTCCTACTATGAAAGTTATTGAAATCTAGCAGATATGATAGATAGTACAGTCTACAAATGTGCAGACTGAAGTTGGCACGGAAAGTAATGGTAATGACCTCTATCTGCCTTCGGGTTTTGGCAACATCCAGGGGACAAGTGGTAACAGCTGCAAGACTCCCTGCAATAAATCCAGCTGAAAAATTTGCACCAAATATGGCTGCCACATTGGATTCGTCACCAACCAAAATAAGAAGTCTTCTCCTAATCTACACCAGTAGAAAGAAGTGGGGTGGTTACTGGCAAAAATGTACAGGATGCAAATTCTGAAAAAATATAAGATCTATTAGCAACAGGAAGAATACATCTAAAATAAATTAAAGTGAAATGAAAAGTTCTTACTGGCTCAAGAGTTGGCCAACAAATTGCTGAGAATGGCACATCACGAGCAAGCTGTGCTCCCATGCCTGTCCACAGTATGCGATAACCCTTCACTGTTGCAAGAGATATGTTATTTTCTGCAGAACTTGTATAGCAAATAACAGGAACGATACGTGAGCTGATTTCTCAAGCAAAAAAGTTAAATTCCCAAAGTATCCATTTAACATTTACAGATTGTTCTGTTTGTCCATTACCAGAGATATACAGTCAACAATACTAAATATGTTCCTTATTACATATATCAAAGCCCCACAGACGTATACCCATTGTTCAATCATCTCCATGACGAGACTTGTCGATCAACATGATACAAGTCTTCCAATCATTCACTATTCTATCCACGAGGCACAATTTTCTGTAAAAGAGTTACAATAGAAAGCAGATGAGAGACTTACAGTTGTTTAGAGGATTATTTGTCCTCCTGACATTGGAGATGACATCAAGTAGAGTTTGTAAAACTCCAGGAGGTGTCCGACCAAGTTGGGCAGCCTTAAAAGCCTGCAAATGTAACAAAAATAGCAACAGGACAAAGATTTTCAGTGCCATAATTTACCACATAATAGATCAAATTAAAACTGTAAAGGAATAGCATTAAGCATACAGTTTTTACCTGCATGCGGGTTCTAGCAAGTTCAATGGGATAACAAGTTACACAAGCTAAAGATCGCGCCAAAGAGCCAGCTACCAAAGGAGCGTATAATGTTGTGCCAGGAAGATACTGTGATGTCAGATCCTCTAGCCAATTTCGAAACAGATCATAACATGGCAAGTAGATTCCCACCTGCACCATCAAAAAAGTAGACCTAAGCATATATTCCAGATAAATCAAAGCATAAAGTACGGGATTCTAACTTTTAGTTTCGAACTTACTGTTGGTACTGCCACAGCCAAACCAGCATTCGTGCCTCTCCATAGTCTAGCAATTCCTTCCTGTGATTATATCATCAAATTATGAACAGAGATTGGTAACAGGGATTCGAGACTATAAACAAACAGCAAAAGAAATCAATATGCATAAAGAGTCCAACAGATAACCACAGAAGGCCATTCAGTGACTAAAGCCCTTCAATTAGTTCTATTCCAATCATGACCTTGTATTGTGAAGGTAATCTCATACAAGAATCAATGGATCACACACTCTAAACATAACATAGAAGAGCTTCTAACCTGTCTTATGATTTTGTGAAACACATCCAAGGTTCCTTTATAATGAAAACAATCAGGAGGACAAATTGATACTGTTCCATGAACTCCAGCACGCGTGCATGAAGGTGAACACCTTAGATCAGCAAACATCTATACTGGCCAATCGATTACAATGTTTAAACATACAAGGAATTGGAAATAAAAAAGAAACAGACAAAAAAAAATGACAAGCATACCATGTTGGGACCAAAATATGTCATACGACTTGTAATATTACTAAGTGGGTGTGAGTAAGCAACTCCAGCAGCCTGTGCTTGCAACCTCGTCTATACGGTAAAACAGAAGATTCAAATTCAGTACAAGGAGACCAACAACTTGAATGATTCCCAACATTACGAGGACAAGAACAAACTCAAAAATTTGAATCGAAAAACCTCCCAATTTTGGGAAAAACTCAAACTTCAATCTCTAAATTCATCAAAGGTAGCATCTCAGACCATTTCCTCGAAAGAAATGAAACCTACTTGATGTTCTCAAACGTTCAAACCAAATATAAATTAAAGATCCTAATCTACCTTCACGACATCAAGAGGGTTAACAATTATTGCAGACAAGAACGCGGCACCGACAGCAGAGAACCCTCTCTCTCCAATCCCCAACTCGCCATCCGACAAAAATCCCGCCCGTTGACGCCGACAGCCTGATTCTCCGACCACCGGCTCCCGCATTGACGAACCATTACCATTGGTCAAAACTCCCAAGTTTTGCTCCGTACTCACCCATGGATTCTGAGCTCGCTCCGCCTCCACCATATTTTGACTCTGAGACGATCACAAGAGGGGGTTTCAAATTACACCAACCCTTGATAAATACTTTTCCTGATTCCTTGGAGAACAAGAAAAGCAAACTAGTGGGAAAGAACAAAATTTCCATTTCTTAGACCTTTTAGGGCGCGTTTGCGGCGCCGTTGAAAGTGACGGTTATTTTAATGTTTTTTGGTTTTTGGGACTATAAAACAGGAAACAGCTTGGTGAAGCAAAATGTAGTGAAATGAGGGGAAAAAAAAATTGAAAGCTACAGCCAAACAGAGTCTTGTTATTATTATTAACAGTATAAGTAGAGAGATATTTTCTTATTTTACATGAGTATTTTGGAATTATTTATATTTTATGGTCAAATCCCAATTTATAATTAGGACTTTAAATAATTAAGAATTTAGTAATAGAGTTTTGATTTATTATAAATCTAGGAATTTAATGTTTGTTGTACATATTTATACACTTGAAAATTATTAATATAGATGTATTAAGATGAGATTATTGTTAGTCATATAATTTTTTCTTCCCTTTGCTATAATTAGTACTAATTATAGCAAAGTAAAGTGAACTTGAAATATGATTTCTTGGAAAATAAATCTATAGAAAGTAAAGATATTCACATGCTTGAATACTTATAAGAATTCTAATAGAAAAGTTTGATAAATTCTTATTATAGTGTTTAGTATGCAATAGTATTTTATGGAATGTAACTTAATTTTGACTCGTGTTTTCAATTATATCCCTACAAGTTCGAATCAAAATTGAAATCGTTAAATAAGGAAAAATATAAACCTGAAGAGCAAAAATATTCAAAATCTAAATACCGACCGATACCGAAAATTTTAAAAAATAAGGGTACTTTTTTGCAAAATTTTCAAAAAAAATTTAAAATTTCCCTCCCTTCCTCTTATCTCTCCTTCTTCCCTTTTTTAAAAAGTTTTTTAATTATTTATTTTTATTTATTTCAAC
>JAOQMP010000007.1:32265181-32276209 GCA_027563575.1 Erythroxylum pedicellare
TTGACTCAAATAATTATCATCTATTTTAATTATAAAAATATTTTATATCATAATTATTTTTAATTAAAGTAAAATTTGATATCTATAATCTTGAATTATATATTTTGAATAAATTATGTAAAACATTTAGACTTTTAAAACTAAAAAAACTCTATAAATATATATTTATCAATCCCATATACTTGAAAATTTTCTAAGTAAATGTATATATCGATCCAAATTGTAAAGCTTGAAGCTTCTAGGGTTCTAGCTTCCAGATCCATCTATTCCTTGTCCGGACATCAATGGCAGAATCACCTCAATCTCATTTTCACCGTCGTCTTCATTGGACAACTCTTCTAAAGACATCCCTTTTGTCTTTGTCACCAAAAACGTGCATTAAAATCTAAACATATTGGTGAATCCTTGCACCATGAGAGAATGCTTGGTCCTGTCTGATTCTGAACCTTGTTTCAATGTGGAGGATTTGTTAAGATATACGTTATTATATCTTATTATTTAATTTTGGACATTATTTGATAATTAGACCTAGTTGTGTTTATGTGAGACTCTTTTAAGATAAGATTTAATGAATAACTTATTTTGGGGATAATAACTATCCAAGGTAGCTTATTTTTTGGGGAGATAGCTGAAAGTGTGTTGTGGTGTGCGTGAGTAATTATTTTGGAAGGTATTGTCATAGGCTGAAGGAATGTGTTAGTGAAATGCAGATTTTGTGATAGTTGTTGTGTGATTTTTTCCTTGCCTTGTTTTGGTCTGGTCTTTGTCTTGTCTGGGTTTGTTGCAAGTCAAAGATAATTGTTGATTGATTTCTTTGTGGCTGCAACATCTTCGAGTGGGTCGTTTGCATGGGCTGTCATACTTGTTGTCTTCATCTTGCTACTATAAATTAATAATGGTACTTGCATGGAGCATCCTATAGTTTGTGGTGACAACTTTCAGACTTGTTTCGGTAGAACCAAATCTATACGGGAGTTGTTTTCCTGTTTTTTCTCAAGTGTTCTCATTTTTTTTGAAGTTTGTTTAACCATTTGATTCATTTATTTAGTGTTCTTTCATTATAAGATTGTTGAGAAAAATCCTCTATTGAGGTTAATATAAGGCGGTGGTACTATTAGGTGTGAAATTCTTTCAGTGGTAGTGGTGTCGACTCAGTAAAGCCTTGTATAAAATTATCGTCGTTAGTGAAAGAATTAAGTTAGGTGGGGGCCTCATAGACGTAGACAAGGTGTGCCAAACTGCGTTACCAAATTTCGGTGTTGATTTATATTTGTGCGTTTAATTTTCTAGTTTTTGATTGTGTTAGAAACGACTACGGTAAATTGAAGATTTTTACGAAATTGCTACACCCTTACAGTTTTTCAATTGATATTAGAGCAGCATCATCAAATCAGAACTTGGTACTCCAAGTTGGTGCAGATCTTTGTTTCGTAATTATGGCTATAAGAGAAGGGGCATCAATCATCAGGTCACCGTTATTATATGGTTCAAATTATCCT
This sequence comes from Erythroxylum pedicellare, assembly GCA_027563575.1. NCBI lineage: Eukaryota > Viridiplantae > Streptophyta > Magnoliopsida > Malpighiales > Erythroxylaceae > Erythroxylum > Erythroxylum pedicellare. The sequence goes on from JAOQMP010000007.1 coordinate 32,266,681, forward strand.
ATTTGGAAATCACAGATGAGAGTATTCATTCAGGCACAAGGAACAAAAACATGGAACTCAGTTTTAAATGGCTAGACACATCCTTTGACAACTAATGAAAAGGTAGAAGTAGTGTTTAAAGATGCATCTGAGTGGACAAGGGCTGAAGAAGAGAGAGCGTTTGGAAATTCTCAAGCCCTACATGCCATCGTCAGTGCAGTTGATGAAGGTCACTTTGATATGATATCAGCTTTTAAATTAGCGAAAGAAGCATGGGACATTTTGCAGACTATACTTAAGGGATCAAAAAATCTGTGATAGCCTCAAAACTTCAGATGTTGGCTATGAGATTTGAAAAACTAAAGATAGATGAGAGTGAAACCATTGGAGACTTCCATGAGAGACTGCGTGACATAGCAAACTAAGCACAACAACTCAGGAAGAGGTACTCTAACCTGAAATTGGTTAAGACGACATTGAAATCGTTGCTTCCGAGGTTCATACCAAAAATTGCAGCCATCAAAGAAGCCCATGATATCACTTAATTGTCTTTGGATAAGGAAATTGGGATTTTTTACCAACTTTAAGATTTGTTGAGTGATAATTGAGAGAAGAGCAAAGGATTGGCATTGCAATCCAAGATTAGAAAAGTCGTGGATGACTTCGAAGATGAATCCGATGAGAATGAGGATATGGAGTTATTGACAAGAAATTTTAGAAAGTGATTAAAGAAAGTGAAGAATGATAGATCCAATTTTAGGCAAAATGGTAGGAACTCATCAAATAGTAGTTTCACACAATAAGGGAAAACTCAAAAGGCTGAAAGAAAAGTGAAGAAAATTCAATGTCATGAGTGTCAAGGCTTCGGACATGTATAAGTAGAATGTTCTACCACCTTGAAAAAGAGAAAAGGGAAGTGCTATATAAGCACTTGGAGTGAGAATGAATCCGAAAGTAAGTATGGTAGTGAAGAAACTGTGAATAATGTTGTGTTAGTTACTTTATACAGCAAAAGTCCAGTTACTTGCTTTACAGCAACCGAAAAGGAATTAATCGATGGCGAAAACATGAATAAATCGGAAAATTATGGGAAAAATTCAAACGAATCAGCTCAAAGCTCAATCTCAGATTACGGTAGTACTTCAGATGATAAAAAGGAAGATCTTTATGAAGCCTATGGGTTAATGTATGCTAAATGTATCCAAACAAGTAAGAAGCAGGAAAACTTTACCATAAAGAACACCATTTAAGACCTTGAGAAGAAGTTGTTATCTACAATAGATGAGCTTAATGAAACAAAGTTGAAGATGGTCAACACGGAAACGGAAATAAGAATGTTAAATGGAGGTACCGAAAAGCTAAAAAAGTTGTTAAAAATTGGAAAGACTAAAGAAGACCTTCAAGGCATTGACTATAGAGGTGAATGTTCCAAGTCAAATGATGAGAAAATTAGTGTGATCAGATCTATCCAAGGAGAATTCTCAAATAAAAATCGTAGGTCCATACCTATATGTCACTTTTGTGGAGTAGTTTGACACATAAGACCGAAATGTTATAAGTTGTTACAAATAATGTTTCGAAAGGGTCGGAACTAAAAATCTATACACTCTCCATTAAATTTCTAGCAGCATCCCATGTTATTGAAGCACTCTTGGGTTAGAAAGGGTCAAGTACAAGCATAAAGGCGTAGTGAAGGAAAAACGAGAAATTGTCCAGATTCACAATTAGTTACTACTTTTGAAGAAACTATTCAGACTGAGGATAAGTCAGTTACTTCAGATAAAGAAATCAACCAGATAGTTAATGACCGAGATAATGTGACAAGAAATAAGCTCAGGTTTGAATTTCTTCGAGGGGAACAGGGATTGTGTGCTTTACATTTTTAAAATATAGTTTGAAGTTATTTATTAAAAACTAAAAACTAAAAAAGATTTGAACGAGTTATCATTTAAGCTTTCTGAGTTTTATTTATAGGTTTTCTAAGGATTAGTTGATTGAAGTGTACATGAAACTATGCTTGATGATGGGGATTATGAATTTGATTAATCTTATGAGAATGAAATTGAAGTGAGCAATGATATGTTAGCATATGTATTAGCTGGTAGTAAATTGTCATCTTAACTTTCTGTTATTGCACTATATGCTTATGATTCTTCTGTTGCACCTACTACTGATTTTTATGCTTCTTTATTCATTGAGATTGATCGTATTGAAGAAATTATTCATTTTGGTATTGATTTGTTTCAAGGGGGAGACATCATATTATTTTTGGTGACTGTTCAATTCATGGGAGATTTTAAGGTATCTCCGTAACTATTAATCGTACTTTTTGGCATCTTTTTATTCCAAAAGGTAGAATTTTAGGTGATTGCTCATTATTGTTTCTTTGGACGTTTCTTGAACTTGAAGACTTTGATGGATGTTCTTTGGAACTTGATGTTGGATTAAGGGAGAGTTCTTTTCTCATGTGGATTATATGTCCAATTATTTCATTTAGGGAGAGTTTCAAATATGTGACAAATAATGCTAAAAAGGAGGAGATTGTTAAGATATATGTGATTATATCTTATTATTTAATTTTGGATACTATTTGATAATTAGACCTAGTTGTGTTTATGTGTTCAAGATAGGATTTAATGAATATCTTATTTTGGGGATAATGATTATCCAAGGTAGCGTATTTTTTTAGGAGATAGCTGAAAGTATGTTGTGGTGTGCGTGAGTTGTCATTTTGGAAGGTGTTGTCATAGGCTGAAGGAAAGTGTTAGTGAACTACAGTTGTTGTGTGATTCATTCCTTGCCTTGTTTTGGTTTAGTCTTTATCTTGTCTGGGTTTTTCACAGGTGAATGATAATTGTTGACTGATTTCTTTGTGGCTGTAACATCTTGGAGTGGGTCATTTACGTGGGTTGTCATACTTGGGGTCTTCATCCTACTGCTGTGAATTAATACTGTTATGTGTGTGGATTATCCCATAGTTTGTGGTAACAACTTTTAGACCTATTTTGGTGGAACTGAATCTTTAGGGGATTTATTTTTCTGTTCTTTCTAAAGTGTTCTAATTTATGTTGAAGTTTGTTTAACCACTTGACTTATTTATTTAGTGTTCTTTCATTATAAGATTGTTGAAAAAAAATCCTCCATTAAGGTTAGTATGAGATAGTCGTACTATTGAGTATGAAATTCTTTGATGAGTAGCGAGGACGAGGGATAGAATCAAGGGTTAAGTGGTGTCGGTTCAGTAAAGCCTTGTATAAAATTATTGTTGTTAATTAAAGAATTAAGCTAGGTGAGGGCCTCATAGATGTAGGCAAGGTGTATCAAACTATGTTATCAAATTTCGGTGTTGATTTATATTTATGCGTTTAATTTTTTTAGTTTTTAATTGTATTAAAAATGATTGCGGTAAATGGAAGATTTTTATGAAAGTTCTACACCCCTACGGTTTTTCAGGTTTGAACAACGTATGTCCCCACCACTATTCTGGCCACCATACTTAGTCCGTGACACAGACGTCTCATTCTCGTCAGAAAAAGTTTCGTTGGCAAGGCAAACGTCGTTGAATTGGGTCCAAAGTTGGCGAAAAAGAACATCAACCCATATACTTCAGCGAATAGAGCAGGGTTCTCATCTTTAAAGTAATCGTACTTCCCTCATGATCAACATGAACGTAGAAACCCGACAAGTTGGATAATGAAACGTCCGACATGTCGATGAGAAACACAGTGAACAGGTAACATGGTATTGTTCCAAAGAACAAGGATACGAACATGGCTCGTGACTGCTCGTAGATTTTCTCCAAAGGATTCACTTTAATGTGGCCTTCAGTTAGCTTCAACACCAGAAACAAGTTTCTCTGTGTTAGATTCTGTTGATAAAACACCATATCTAATAGCATCCAATAACACATCAATCCTGAAAAGAAGAAGAAGATCAGAAGTTTAGCAGTAGTACTAGAAATTGTTGCTTGATTTTTCTTTAACAGTATCGATTAAATGGATATCATGGAGTTCGAAGAAGGAATTTGACAAGATTGGATAGCTATTGACAGCTTTAAACTTGGTAATCTTATGTTCTTCATTCGGGTCCTCATCCACGTCAATCTTAAGAACACGTCTCATATCAGAAAGATCAGTTCTAGCTTCATCATTTCCAGGATCAGGTTTAATTATTGCGGTGTAAAGAGTAGTTTCAGGCATCTTCCTTAAACAGTACAACGTTAACGCAGCTGGAAGAGCACCCATCATTAGTACCACCCTCCATATAACATTTTCCTGAGAATGTTGAAAGATTTTGGAAAGAACCATTGGGATTAATCGGGAGACGATGATCCCAACAGCTTGCATCGTAAATAGTCTAGATAAGAAAACACCTTAACTCTTCCTGTTACTGTACTCACTCATAATCATGGCAAAAAAAGGGTAAGTTCCACCGAGACCAAAACCCAAGCAAAACCTGAAGAAACATAGAACACCTATACCAGCTCCAGATGATCGAAACGGCGCGCCTGATAAAATGGCACAGAAGAAAATGATTACAAGGGTCAATGTATAAACTTTTTTCCGACCGATCCTATCACCAACCCAACCGAAGTACAACTGACCAAAGCAAGTTCCAATTAGTGCCACGCTGCGGAATAGGCTGTTAATGTATTATAGGAGTGTACCGAGACGTTTAACGAGAGGATCATAAAAGTAAATCATCCATGGCATTGAAAAGAGATAAATTGTTAGAGACCATGTTTGTTGATGATGGTGGTCGGAGATTGAGTCACTTTGTACTGGTGTTCTTGCCCTTCCAGCTTCGTCCTCAACCTAGGTAATTGCAAGGAACTTTCACTTATTATTTGGGTTAGTAGCTAGTACTTTAAAAAATCCTAAACTTAGGTAAGTAATTACAACTTCAAATTTAAAAGTTACAATTAGATACTTGCTTTTTCGATTTTTCTCAAATATAACCTGATGTTAGCATTATGGTAAACTTAGGATGCCATATATAATGCCAAATCTATATCATAATTTAAGTTAGGGTTAATTTCCTAAAAAATCTCAAACTTTTGTCAATTTTTAATTATAACCCGAATTATAAAAAGTGGCAATAAAATACCTAATCTTTCAATTTTTTTCAATTCTAGCCTAAACTTCAAAAAATATCAATAACATGCTCAAACTTTCAATTTTTTCAATTCTAGTCCGGCATTAGTATTTCCGTTAAGTTTGCTGATGTGACTGAGCTCGCGTTTCATAAATCTTAACTATTAATATACGTCAGCCAAAATTAACACAACAAATGAAGATTATGAAACGACGTCATTTAATCACATAATTAAAACGATGTTGTTATTTAAAAATATCCTAAGTTAGATTACGCAACCCCGACAACCTTATGTTTTGATTTCAAATTTTTTTTTCGTTTTCAGTTTGTTCTCTCGACACCCTCACCTATCGATTTTCAAATTACGCAGCCGCAACGTCCTCACACTAAGGACATCAGGAGAACAAACTAAAAACGAATAACTTACTGGTGTAGTACGTTGTAATGCGAGAGTAATTTGGGACATTAAAAGAACAAACATAAAACAAAAGATTGAGAGCATCAGGAGAACAACAGTTAACATTGGCTAGAATTGAAAAAAATTGAAAGTTTGAGCATTTTATTGCCACTTTTTAAAGTTTGAGCTAGAATTGAAAAAATTGAAAGTTTGAGTATTTTATTGCTACTTTTTTAAGTTTGAGCTAGAATTGAAAAAATTGAAAGTTTGAGCATTTTATTGCCACTTTTTTAAGTTTGAGCTATAATTGAAAAAATTGAAAGTTTGAGCATTTTATTTATACTTTTTAAAATTCGGACTATAATTGAAAAATTGACGAAAGTTTGAGTATTTTTTAAAATTAAAGGTTTGATTACGAAAATAAGTTTAAACAACCAAAAATCTTAACCTACCTTTCTCCCTCTTCCCCCACCCTCTTTAAACCTTAAGTTAATTGAACTTTATTTTGCTAATGATGATTTTGATGGTAATTAAAGTTCCCCTTTTTCTTCACTCACTCGTTCCAAACACAATCCCAATTTTCTTTAGTTTGAAAATTTTTTATTTTCTTTTCACTTTTTTACTTACTTTGTCTCTCTAAAAAGTTTTCAACCTATTATGACTACCAAAATTTTTACCCATAACGAATAGGCAGTGCCAAAACCACCGTAACAATAATAACAAATCGTTACTTTGCCTCCCTATTCTAAGATACTCTATAAGTAATATATTAATTAACTATTATGAAAGTCCCAACTTGTGTGGGATGGGAAGGGCTGGTGAACGGCTACCAAAAAAAATAAAACAATGGATGCTACATCTCTGACGACTATTGCATCGAGAGGTAGAGATAGACTACCAACGTCGGCAAAGCTAATTACTTTTTAAGTGAAGTGGTGCACAGAAAGAGAATAGAGGAAGAAGAGGACCTTAGGTTTTAACTATTCATTTATTTTTGTTGTTGTTTAATTTTATTTAATATTATTTTGTTAATTTAATAAATAATAATTAATTTCAATTTACAAAATTATGACATATAAATTCATAACACCTGACTTCTTACGTGTCATTAAACACGTTTCACGTGGCTTGGTACGTTAGTTTTATTAACGGAGACACTAACGTTGGACTATATTTGAGAAAAATTAAAAATTCGAGTATTTAATTGTCATTTTTTACAGTTCAAGTTATAATTAAAAATTGGAAAAAAAAGTTTAGGAATTTTTAATTACCCTTGTTAGTTTACTCAAATTTTAATTTTTAATAATTTAATATTAAAATTTTGTTAATGTTAATGATGTAATTACTATTTTTACTACCTTACCATCACATATTATATCTATATTATTTATGGATTTTATCATTTAATAAATATGAATTTCTAAAATTCTAAAATAATTATATATACCTTTATACGTTTAATTTGTTATCATTTTATAAATTTTTATATTTTTAATTTATTAAATAATAAAATTTATATGTGACGGATTTATAATATGTGACATTTACATGATAAAAGTGATAATATGACGTGCCTCGGCATCTTTTTTACATCAATGAAAAACTTATATCGAGTCATTTTTGTTAAAAATTGAAACTTAGATTTTTTTAGTATTATTTTTAAAAATTCGGGCAAATACTATAAATTTGAATAAATTTTAAATTTTTTATAATCAATCATTTTTATTAAAAATTAATGGTGTTGAAAGCTGGTTTTGGCAAGTTGCGATTTGTCTTTCTTCAAGAACCTGCCTAGTTTTGATCAACTTCGGTTTTGGATGTTGTAAATAAGGATATGTGAGCCCTTCAGGTTGTAGTTTTCAGGGGAGTTTCTCCGTTCGTTCACTCCATTAAAACGATTGGAGCATTTTAAGTTATTCCATTTGGGTCGATTTCTTCGTTGGATTATATATTTTATGGGAAAGATGATGAGAAATGGTCTTAATTTGATATGCATATTTAATAAATGATAATGAATGAGAGAATGGTTTAATTAATGACTTGGTGGGTTTATTTTTAATATTAATTTCATTGACTTAGATAACAAAATAACTTGATTGAGGAATTTGTAAACTTTTAGTACTTGGAATTACCTCCTCAAAACTTGGAAGCTTTCCCCTGGTTTTGCATGTTGTAAATTCCTGAAAAATTAGAGGACTACCCATCCATAATGCATTAGCTAAGTATTAAACATTTCTGTAGTAAACAAGACAAGTGATAAGATAAATTCAATAAGCAACGACCTATTTTAGATTTTGGTATGTGAACTTACTTCAAGATCTTTAAGCTTGAAGTACGCTCTCCAACAACTGTAAGACTCTTCTCTTTTAAGAGTTAGAACAATAATCTTTCCAACAGATATCGGATATCAAATTGAATTAAACAAATATATAACAACAATAAAACATTTAAGCACCCATCATCAGTCACAGTCAAGATTTAGGACTTACTAGCAAGGTCATTTTCAATTTTCTCGATAATAGGCGGCTCCTTACGGCTCTCTCCAGCTTAGTTTTGCTAAAAGGCTCGAACTTTGGGATATTGCTACTAAAGCAGAAGAACTTGAAAGAAAAGAAATACCAAATTATAAGTTTTAGAAAACTATATCGTGAAAAACCAAAAATCAACCGCTTTTTGCACCAATGGTAACTCTGGTTAGAAAATGCTTAATGTGCAGGTCACTGTTGAGGCCGTTTGCAACTTTTCAACTTCGGTTGGTGAGGAATTGAAAAGAAAAAAGAAACAAATAAGAGGGAAGAGAGGAGTTTGTGGTAACAAAATAGATGTAAAAAAGATAACAGTTTCAATATTAGGTTTGACTGATTCATGTTTTTAACTTTTAGTATTTGGAAATATCTCCTCGTAGATTGGAAATCTAAACATAGTAATTGACATTACCTCCTCAAAAATTGGAAATTGAAAATTAAAACTAAAAATCTATGCATCACAATGATAAGAGGAATTCGGAATCCAACACTTAAATTAATGCTCAAATAATAATAATAATAATAATATTATTATTATTATTATTATTATTATTATTATTATTATTATTATTATTAAGAAATAAAGCGATATTTGCTTATTTTAAATGAGTATTTTGGAATTATATTTATGGTCAAATCCCAATTTAACATTAGGACTTTTTTTTGGCACGTATAATTAAGAACTTAGTAATATAGTTTTGGTTTATTATAAATCTAAGAATTTAATGTTTGAAATTAATATTTATAGACACGAAAAGGTATTAAATTATATATCTTTAACAAGAGATTTTTTAAATTTTGCTATAGTCAGTATTTTTGGAATATATAGGAAATAACAGATTTAGCAAGTACTTTAAATTACTCAATAAAATTTATTACAATTATCATTTGACTTAAGAATCAAAATTTAAATTAAGAGATAACGATTACTTATGACCAAAATAATTTTAAATTTAAGTACACAAATGAGATTAATTTTGACTTAAGTTATTATCATCTTTTTAATTATAAAAATATTTTGGAGAGTTATATCTTTATGTCATAATTTCACAAAGCCGTATTTTAGTAGGTTCTCATTAAGTGTTGTTGTTATAATACAGTTGTTGTGTAGTAGTATTTTTATATCATGGTCGTATTTTAATTATAAGTAAATTTTGACATCTATAATTTATAAATTATATATTCTGAATAAATTGTATAAAACATTATATTTTTAAAACTGAAAAAACTCTATAAATATATACTTATCAATCCAAAATATACTTGAAAATTTATAATTGTTAGCTTCACAAAACTAGTACGTATCAAAGTCTTAGTAGGCCATGTACTATATATATTTTCCAAGAAAATGTACAGATCGATCCAAAGTGTACAGCTTGATGCTTCCAGGCTTCTAGCTTCCAGTTCCATCTGTTCCTTGGCCGGACATCAATGGCTGAGTCTCCTCAATCTCATTTTCGCCGCCGTCTTCACGGGACAACTCTTCTAAAGACAACCCTTTTGTCTCTGTTACCAAAAAGGTGCAACAAAATCC
>JAOQMP010000007.1:32307155-32323091 GCA_027563575.1 Erythroxylum pedicellare
TAATTGATTCTCAACCAAGTTCATGTATTTTATGAAACAATCGAATGCTTCCGATTTATGAGAAATCAAATAGACATGACCATACCAAGTATAGTCATCTATGAAAGTGATGAAATAAATTGCCCCACGTCTAGCCCTTACATTCATTAGACCATAGATATCAAAATGAATTAATTGCAATGGATATAAAGCTTGTGTTCCCTTTCTAAATGGCTTTTATGTCATTGTGCCAGCTAAACAATGCTCATATGTAGGTAGATCTACTTGACTTAGATTACCTAAAAATCCTTCTGTAGCTAATCAACCGATTCGATTTTGACTAACATGGCATAGTCTAGCATGCCACAAAGTTGCATCATTGTTAGAATTACTAGATGTAAATAATGATAACTAATATTATTATTTTCCTTTAACACATCCAGTATAATAAAACCATCCAATAAAAAGCCATGACTATAATTAATATATCTAAGATACAAATCCATTCCACCACTGTGGAAATTTACATTAAAACCAAGTTTAATTAACATCAATACAGATAAAAGATTCCTACGAATGTGTGGAGCAAATAATACTTCATGTAGGATAAGGGGTTGCCCTCCATGCATGTCCAATTTACATGTGCCAATTCCTTGTACAACAACTTTGAAATTATCACCTACATAAAGCCATTGACTACCATGTGGGAGTTTACAAAACTCAACGAAGCCATCACGATCCTTCGCTACATGGTTGGTTGCTCCTGAGTCTGCAATCCACAAAGGATATGATTCAGTTAGAAAAACAGAACAAGAAACATTCACAGAAAAATGTTTGTACTATAAAGTTGTACCTTCTTAGGCTCGGTACAATCTCGAGCAAAATGGCCCTTATTACCACAATTATAACACTTTACATGTTTCATGTTCTTTTGTTTAAAGGGACATTTTCCCTTTCCATGTTGGTTCCATTTTGCCTACTTGGATTCCTGAGGAGAGTCGTTGAATTTCTTATTCTTTTTCCACTTATATCCACCATGATGCTTGCGTTTCTTATTTATAGCTCCATGTGAGCAAGAACTAACTACATATGCCTCAGAAGACATCTTTGAGGCTTCAAGACGCTCTTCCTCCAAGATAAGATGCCTCGTCGCATCTTCCATTGTCTTGATGTTTTCATTATGAGTGAGGTGCATCTTCATATGCTCCCAACTCTGAGGCAATGAACAAATCACAGCTTGTACTTGTTCATTAGACAGTTCATGACCAACATCACGTAACTCACTTATTATGTTGGACATTTTCCTCAAATGCTTTTGCATTGTATCATCTAGACGCTTCTTATAAGTATCAAACTTAATTGTAAGTGACCTCAATTTAGTCACTGAAGCAAATCCAAAATGAGCAGCCAATGCGGACCACATGTCCTTTGCAGTTTCGAATTTACAAAACTCACGCATGATATCATTATCCATGCTACTCAACAACGTGATGCGAGCTAAAGAGTTCTTCTTTTTCATAATTCATATACATCATGGTCCCTTCTATGTTGGGCTGTTGTGCCCTCCTCAGGAACGTTCATGGTTAGGTTTAATGGCTCAAGAGCCTCTTGCTCATCTAGTACATATTGGATTTTCATACTCCAGATTTCTTAATTGTCACCGTTGAGTTTCTCACCCCTATTGAGTTCAGCAACTATATTCTTCGAAGCAGTAGCCATTATCGAAACACTAAGTTTCTATAATAAGAAAGAAATTTATATACACGTTAATGTCACATTAATCGTTCATAGAGCAAATAATGCGATCACAATTGCTTATGAAATCAAAAGTCCACAAATGTGTTCAATCATCATTCATACAACAATCGAAACCTAATTACTTTACTCTAGACGAATTCCAATATAAAATTCATGTAAACATATTACATAAATATCAAGACCTTGTGCTTATAAAACCAAACAACTTATTGGATTAAATGTGCTTAAACCTACGAACAGTCTATAGGTAACGAACCTTACGCGGAAATGAGTTCACGAGTTCGCTTGACACATTTTGCGAAGCTCGATTTACAATAGATCTTACTATTTCCATTGGAAGACCTATAGGATATAAAGTCCTAATCAACTCTCTTCTACGCATCTTTTTAATAAATGTCATCACTACCAAATTATAAGTCTTCTCAGGCATATTATTCCAGAGCATTCGTAATAGTTCGCCTTGAAGTTGAGGTAATGTCGCAAGCAAAGTCATATACTTTACTTCAACATCTGCGTAAGCTAGACAACCTCCAAAATATAATGCTTGCATCATGTTATTAACTGCAATAACATGTTGTGTTAGACCATCTCCAGGCATTAGACGCATGTTGACTAACTGCACATACATGCTGCCAATTCGTCTCTTCTGTGCCTCACATCGAATAAGCTTAGGTGTTTGCTTAATAATAGGCATTGTCCTGAAAAACAAATTTTCAGGAATCAGAAGAGTATACAAAATAACAAATTATTTTGTCTAACACATAGCGAATTTATGCTCATATATAGAAACAATTTATTTATTATTATATTTGTTTATCAACAAATGCTTTTAATATCTAATCAATTAGAATTTTTTATTTCTCATTTAACTTATAATTGAACTAATCAAGTATCTTGATTTAATTAGAAACTAATTTCTAATGAAACTACTATATAATGTTAACTAAACAAATTAGTATTTATTCAATTAGAAAACAAACTAACGAAATTAGTTTACTTCTAAGTTTAATCTAATTTTAACTAAACAAATTAGTATATATTTAATTCGAAAATACACCAACAAAATTAGTTTATTTCTAAGTTTATTTGAACTTAACAAATTAGTTATTTTTTTTAGAAATTAATTTAACCAACTTCATTAGTTAGTATAAATTAGAAAACTAATTTCTAATTCTTTACATTATATTATGTATTAGTCCATTCTAATGTGGGCCACAAATAATTATGGAGTGCAAATTACCCTCATGGCCCAAAACATAATATAAAATTAGCCCAGAAATGAATTTGGGCTTGGAGGCAGCCCAAAAAATACTTTGGGCTGTGGGAGGCAGCGTCTGGCGCGTGCATTGCACACGCCAAATGACGTTGGTGGACGCACTGATGCTTCATCGTCTTCCTCCTATGCTTCTGGTTCTTGTCTTGTCTTTTTTTTTTCTTATTATAACTATGCTTTGCTTTATGGATTCTTCTTCATACGGAAACAACAATCATAAACGCATAACTCAGAAACTCCCTTAATTCATCAAGACAGTGATTTGTTCTTTGATTAACACCAATAAAACAACACCATTAACAGTGAATGTATGTGTTGCTTTTATCTACATACATTGGTGCTTTCTCATAAACATGAAACATCCATACGGCGTTGTGTATTATAGCAGCAGTGAAACGCAAAGAAAGAAAAAAAAACTCATGCCTCTTCAAAGACAGAAAAATACAACATATATATATATACATAAAACAAATCATGCAAAAACCAAAAGCTCTGATACCAATATTAGAAATATATATGAACAGATCACAACAAAACATAATCATACAAATTATGCATCTTCCAAGGATCGATTGCATATGCGTAGGAAAAAAACAAAACCACATACTTGGGTTCTTGTTTGTAATTCCACCAGTTAAAGAATGCAAAGATTTTCTTCCAGAAGTTGAAAAGCACCAGCGTTGAACCAGAAAAAAATTCACAGACCGTTTCAAACCGTTGCTTTTGGCCTATATATATTTTATCTGTGAATAACCACCATTAGTGGTTATTTTGGCAAGATGATGTTTAGACCCATCATGGGTGTAAAACGTCATCAATACCTAATTAGAATGGCCCCTGTATTGTAACATGTTTGCAGATAAAGTTATAAAATTCACTGGTTCAGGGAAGATAAAGCATTGTATAATGTTAGTAACTGACTTTGCCGTTTATCTTGTGGATCCGGAGACTGATGCACTTAAACGTCGTATAGCACTAGCTGCTGTTGACAAGATATGTTTGAGTGAGTTGAGTGACAACTTCTTTGTTGTCATTATTCCAACGGAGTATGATATACTTATGGCGAGTTTTCGAAAGATGGCAATTGTCGCTGTGACGGTTGAAGCTTCTAAGAATGTTTCTAATTACGAGCTTGAAGCTGAATTTTCCAATAGGTAATAGATCATCCACATCACTTATTCTTCTTCCTACAATATCTTGTCAAACTAAGTATCATAAATAATTGTTCCTGGCTTTTCAATCATCTGAAAACCAGTGCAAATCACTGAATGTTAATCACGTCACCACTCTAGGCCTAATCTGCTATATCTTAATTTAAGTGTTGGCTCTGTGAACATTGTTCCTGATCTTATAACATATTAAACTGAGATATCTGACACTGATTTTTCCTTGAAAATTTTACTTTTCTGAGACTTGAGAGTAAATTGATCACAGTTCTTGAAATGCAGCTTTGAGTATCATGCGTCTGCTGAGTTGTTGAAGGAATTTGTGTTCGAGGAAGTAGAAGGTCAGTGGAACTTTTTTTTTTTCTGTGTAGTGTGAATGGTAGCTTTTCACGTGTTCATCACAATATAGTACCATATTTATTTGCTTTTGCGTGGTTTCCGCTTGTTTTTAGATTATCTTCGTTATATTGCTATTGGAGCTATGTTTTGACTCCTTCACTTTCAGGTTCAGGTGGCGTCAAAACAAGATTTGTTAGGAAGTAAGCTGTTAGAATATCTAAGAGAGTGGTGCTGTCAAGACTTTTTATGTAAGTGGATTGAAATTTGTTGATTGTGTCGTTGAAATATCAATTCCATACTTCCACTCATCACTAGAATCTTTTTCCCTTTTCTTGTCTCCCGTGCAGTCATTATAGTAAAAGCATTCAAACTATTTTAACATGTCAGAAAAGGGAACAACATACTATGACTCCTCGTACTTTGATAAACTTCTGTGTGTCCTGAAAAACCAATAAGTTTTACATATATGCATGTTCCATTTTGACATGGGGTATAATTCACAGGGCGGTTATATATAGACTTGGAATCTTGAAGATAAGCTAGTGGTCATGGCAAGTCTTTATCGATGAATCATCCAACAAAATTAGTCGGGTGCAGACACCTGGATCAACACTGTTTAGAAACTTGGAATGACAGGCAAGTTTCTCGACTAACCTATCTCGATTCTAGTTTAGTTGGTCCATATAGACAAGCACGTTTAGAAAGAAAGAAAGGATTTAATGGAGGAACAATGTTGAGTCCGGATGAACATCGAATTTGTTAGTTATTTATGCAGAAACTCCGCTAACCTCACTTGTGTAATAATAGTGTTCTGATTGAAAATTAAAACAGCAAAGATCCCAACTTCTTGCTATGGTTGGATCAGATGGCCAAACTAATTTGGCTCAAATTGTTGACCAAATAAGAAAATAAACAGAGAAAAATTCAAACTGATTGACAATTTTCCCAGCTCTAAAGAATGATTGAAACATAAGGGGGGAAATTATGTCACACCTAATAACAGAGACCAGAGAATTTGAATTCTCACTGTGGTGCAGATGAAGTACCAGCATCCACAGCCAACTGTGGTGCAGATGAAGTACCAGCATCCACAGCCGACTGTGGTGTGGGGGTTGAAACTGCAATTTCTAGATTAGTTTCAGAAGAAGGTCGAGTTCCGATATTCACTTGCCGAATTCCCTCCACCATCTTTACCACCTCAGCCATCTTTGGTCTCCTGTCTGGTGTCCTTGACACACAGTTCAGACCTATTTGTAGCATCTCAACCATCTCCTCCTCAATATTGGGGTACCTTAAGAGCTCTACATCAAACACTTCAGCAGTCCACTCCTCTCTTACCACAGAATGAACCCACCTGACCAGGTGGATAACTTCATCACCACCTGTGGCTTGGACAGCAGATTTTCCAGTAAGCAGCTCAAGTATCAGGACTCCAAAACTGTAGATATCCGATGCTTGAGTTGCTTTCCTTGTGTCTGTTACTTCCGGGGCACGGTACCCAGCTGCCCTCATCGCTGGTGGGAGTGTTGGGCTCATCAAGGTCGCCAAACCGGTATCTGATACACAACCATAGCCCTGCGAGTTGAGGAAAATGTTGGAGGCTTTTATGTTGCCGTGGACTAGTTTGCCACCATTCTGTGTGTGGATTTGAGCAAGACCTCTTGCTGTGCCAATTATGATTCTCAACCTCGTTTCCCAATCTAAGGGGGTCCTGACCTCCACTCTGTTGCCTGCAAGATTGAGGAATGACTTTGTCATATCAATCAGAACTAGGAAATTGCTCGAAGATGTTCTTACTATAATCTTTAAGTTTCTGATAGAGAATCTTCTTATTCTCAATCTTCCAATAAAAAAAAATCATCAAAGAAAGAACCTTTCTACGTACCATGTAGCATTGCAGAAACGCTACCCTGTTCATCGAAGTCATAGACTACAAGTTTCTCATCCTTGGAATAGTAATAAGCTCGGAGCGGAGACACATTGACATGCCGGATACTTCCGATTACTTGAATCTGTTGCTCAAATTCTTTTTTTCCAGCCATAACATCCTTCAATCTCTTCACTGCCACTGTGGTTGCATCTTCAAGAGCAGCCTTGTAAGTGATCCCAAAAGTTCCTTTCCCAAGCAATTCAGCAGATGCTCTTAACAAGTCCTCCAAGTCAAATGCAAGATTACAACCCTCAAAAAACACTAGCTTGTTGTCCTTTTCTTGAGGTTCTCCATCTTTTTCCTTCAAAGATCCTTCCTTTTTGTTTGATTTAACTGGTAATCCAGATTTCTTCTCCTTCTTAGAGTGACAACAAATCATTAACAGAGCAATGAACAGAAACAACAGTACACAGCCACCTAGGGCAATCCCTAATATTGCAGACTCACTCAAAATGCTTCTCTTTGATGGGTGAGGGGTTGGTGGATCAAGTGGAAGAGCTGGAGGAAGAGCAGTGACATTATCTGCAGAAAGCTTGTTACCGGAAAATGCCCAACTTGGAAACTTTTGAAGAGACCTAGGAACACTTCCACTAAGGTTGTTGTTGGCTAAATTTAACTGTTGCAGACTGGGAACATTTATATCAGGTATATCACCAGAAAGGGAGTTGTTGGAAAGGTTCAAAGATATGAGATGGGTCAAGTTTGATATAGAAGGAGGGATGCTCCCATTAAACTCGTTATCAGAAAGATCTAAAACAGTGAGATTATTCCAAGCTGAGAAGTCCAAAGGGAATGCACCAGAGAACTTGTTGGACTGAAGATAAAGTGAAGTTAAGTTTTTGAGTTGTGAGAAATCGGAAGGGAAAGAACCTGATATAACATTAGATCTGAGACTCAGTATCTGAATTGCAGATAAGCGACTGAGAGTATTTGGTGGGATTGAGCCTCTAAGTCCCACTCCAGGCAACCTCAGAGCTATGACCCTTGAATGGTTACTGTCACATGTCACACCTGTCCAGCTATCACATACAGAGGAGTTCTTGGTCCAGTTTAGAGCATGTGAGTGATGAATATTATTTAGAAAATCGAGCAATGCTTCTTTATCTTCAACTGGGTCTGCAAGGGTGTGAAAAGAAACGAACTCCAAAAAGAGAATTGCGGAGAAAATGAACAAGGTGTTCCGTTTCTTCCTCATCTTTTTCTCGACTCAAAGTGGACAACTGTAGAGTTAGAGAGTTGAATTCGAATTGTATATAGTTCAAAAGCAGAGTTTCTCTAGAAATCTTTGTCCCATCTGCATGAATTTTTGGTAAAGACGGATCAGAATCAGAGATAAAAGCAGAAACTTTAGCTTGTATTCAACTAGTTTTGAATTAAAGTTATCACATTCTTGCACACTTTCTGCCTAAAAAGAATGACTTGCAAGATCGTGTAAGCTCAGAAGCCAACTTGGGTCAAATATTATCAGCTGAACATATTATTAAGATAACCAATAACATTTACGTTCTTGCTTCCTAAGTTCTGCAGCAGTTCCACCTAACTCTGTTTGCTTGCCGAGAAATATGAAAGAAACAAGAAAAGAAACAGAAGGTAACCGAAATATTACATTTTTTATAGCCTAGTAGAATCAAATCAACAAACGTATACTATACTCTGACACTTGAACTTCCTTTTTCGTTTGGTTTTGAAACTATGCAGACATGAAAGAAGGAAGAGCAGAGCAGAAGATAGGAAAAGAACTCTATACTGAAAGCGTTCAAGTAGAGATCCAAAGGAAGCTACCTTCTGGTCTCTCCCCGTAAAGTCTCAGAAACCCATTATCATAAATTGAGCTCTCTCCAATAAAAAGAGACTCCCATGAATGTTTGGTGAGAACAAAAGGGGAGAGAAAGAAGAGAAGAGAAGAGAACAGAACATAAAGTTGCAAAGAAAAGATATGAAGTTGCAGAGTAAAGGAGACGACAGGAGCGATGGTGTAGGTATGTAGGCCAAGGTAAAGAAGTGAAACGACGCCGGTTTAAACAGAAACTCCTCTTCTTTTAATGCCTTAAAAAACGTTTATTTAGAATTAGAAACTTTCTATTTACCACTAATTACTTTCATATTTCAATTTATGGTTTGGTGAATTTATGTTTTTATTAAATATAATTAAAAGCATAACAAAAATGTTAAATACACTTTTAAAAGGAAAACAACAAAACTTCATAATGTGTTTTAATTAGTAAAACAACAACAACAGTATTAATCTCGTCGGGATCTGAAAAAGGTCTAATAATACGTAACTTTACTTTTAATTAACAAAGAGATTGTTTACAAATTAATAATTAGTAAAAAATTATTAGTAAGTTTAAATTGCATAAAGAAAATCACAATTGACCTAATCTATTTGAAGAATATAATTAATCAAGAATAAATAATTGTTGCATTTTTAGATAAATTAATATATAGTTAATTAAATAATATTAACTTCTTTTTAAAGTTAATAATAATTAAAAATGATAATAAATTAAGTCGAATTGAAACTAATTGATTGGTCTTTTTTTTTTTTTTTACTTAATTTAAATCTTGTCTAATCAGTTTTACGTTTGGTCAAACCGGCCCTAGACCGATTTGCTAACCCTAGATAGTAATATTAAAATTAGTTAATTACTACTTTAGATACTAAGAAGATATTTTAAAAAGTAGTAGTTGACAATTATGTAAAATGAGTGGTGATGATTAAAAATATAAGAAATGATGGGATGAGGTGTTGAGTTGCTTGAGAAAGCAATTGCATCACATGCAACCAAACTATTATATAATCATGGGAGGCAAGAAATATATATCATATTGCTTCCCATTTTCACTACCATTATTATCCCTCACCCCATCATGTGGAGAATCCATGTGGAAGACTTTATGAGAAGTAACACAAATTCAACCTACCCTGCTCCTGCTTCTACTCCTACTCCTACTCTTCCCCTCTCTATTCCACCGTTGGTGTTTGTATATTTGTAGTTTTAGGCATGTATTGAAGATTTGATACGTATAATTTTTCAAACAAATAATTCTCAATTTTTTTTTACTGTAACAAAAATAGTTTTTCTATCAATTAAATGTAAGAATGTATATTTTTTTTACCTTTTGAAACTTCTCGTTTTAGCAAAACTTCAATTAGGATATTGTTGTTGTTATTCGGTCGATTTTGGGTTGAAATTATTAAGATTAATTAGACGATCTATTTTATTATTTTCTTATTTTTTCTTGATTAATTATAATTTGTTTGCCTATGCAAGATAATAAGCTATTATATATATATATATATTAATTTTATAAATATGTACCTTTCGTTGCTTCTTTTAAAGAATGCTAAAATTAATAATGGTGAGGTTGACTTAATTATTATATATATTTTTATTAATGATAGTAGTTTTTCTCAAGTTCAAATGTGACGTTGTTATTTGTTATAATAAATTTTAATTAAAATAAGATTATTTTAATTAAATAATTTTAAATAATTAAATAACATTATTTAAATTAATGATGTTATAAGAGCTTGAAAAAAAGACTTTGTAAAATATATTTTGCTGTTGGAGCTGCCTGTTCTGTCAACACCACATGTGAGGAAGCAGACAAGGAGTTTGGTCAGCATTCAAAACCATAAAATGACACGAGGACAGTTGACCTAACCTCTTCACCAGAGCACTACCCAGTTTTTAATGATATGGATTCGTCCCATCAAAGTAAAAGGGCAGGTGTGAGATGGCAACAGGGCATATTTGCCCGTCAAATTCTCTTGTCCACTAATTCTGAATTAACCTTGTACTAACTCATTTTATCCATTTATTTACGTGAGATATAAGATCTAAATAAATGAATAGTTGAGATAAGTTGACATATAATTGATCTAGAGTTAGTAGACTAGAGGATCAAATCTCGGGTATTTAGAAGAGTACGTCCTATGAGATGGGATATAAGATCTTTTTGTTCCGATTGTATCATATTTTATTAAATCTTAGTTATATAAGTGTGTGGATTAGATTAAATTGCATAAAGTTGTGAACCGGCATTATCTTCAAATTAAGCCTAACATCTTCATTTAGGAATAAGTAGATCAGTTCCATCAAATTAATGGGGAGAAGGTTTGAGTTGGTAATTTCCCATATAGGAATCAAGTTGAGTTTGATACAGTACGATAGTTAATTAGCTTATTGCCTGATTGGATGGGTTTGTATCAGTAGAATTTTTTTTAGAAGAGTTTTTTTTAAGAAGCCAGTTGATTATTTGGTTGTCAATTAAACAATAGCTTTTTTGAAAGAGCTTCATACAGTGAACTGTTTGATAATATAAAAATAAAAATATTTTTATTAATTTTAACTATTTTTGTTTTGTAATAAAAAATTATTTCTGCATATAAATATTATTTAAAGTATATTAAATGTAATAACTAAGTTATTAATTAATTCGCAGACTATTCATAAATTATTTTTCGCACAAGAAATAAAAAATCACAAATGCAAAATAATGAAGACGCCGACGTTTGGTAATGTAGTTCGGCGCACTTTGTCTACGTTTGCGGGGCCCTCACTTAGATTGATCACTTTCACTGTAGTTCGCAAAAATTACACAAGATTGAACTAACCCTGTACCATTCAATCTATGTAACTAACCCACGACCTAACTACCCGTGAAAGACTTTCACGCCCAATAACACGACCAACTCGTGTTAACCTCGTCAGAGGATTTTCTTAACTATTTATACTCAAATGCAAAAATAAATAAAACAAGAAAACAACAATTTCCAAATCTGAAATCCTTCACCGAAATAGCTAAATTGCTAGACTGCTTGATAGAGATAAAAGTATTGAAACAGAGCTTCTCCAAAAAGACCCACGCAATCAGCTCAAACATAGGATAAAAGCAGAAATAGAGCACCAGCCAAAAGTCACCTAAGAAAATCAAAATTTTGCTGTATGTTCAAGAGCCCATTTACGCAGCCACCATCACTCTACTTCAGTTTCACGTAAGCTGCATCATCTCAATCACACATGCAATGTCCCTTAATTTTTTTATATAAAAAAATACCTTTTCAAACAAGGATAATATCAGATGAGCTATCACACATGCAATGTCCCTTAATTTTTTTATATAAAAAATACCTTTTCAAGCAAGGATAATATCAGATGAGCTATCAACACCGAAAATTACGCTTATTAAGATTATATTTCCTATTCAAAACCCAAGGCCCATCCAAACCAAAACAAAATCACATCTTCCAATAAAAGCACATCTTCCATAATTATGGTAATTTCCATGTCCAATAAAAATGCCAAAAATAAAGATATGATATATTTAGTATAAATCCTAACATTAAACAATATGCAAAGTACAACATATTTTTATTATATAATTTTAAATCATATGAAAAATAAATAAAAATATATCTAACCAAATCTTTTATATGGATTATAACATAAGTAAAACTAATATAAAAAATAAATATTAAACATATTTAAAAGCCAAATAATATTATATAAATATCAAAATAAACGTAAAAATGAGTTTATGGATATTATGTATAAAATATAAGGGTAAAAGGGACCAAAAAAATAGGCTCATTAATTGATTTGAAAATTTTACTTAAAAAGTACTTTTTTGAAAAACTCTAAATTTGAACTTTTTAAAAAGTTGTATTTTAATTGCCAAAAAATTTATATCTACAAAAAAAGTATTTTTTTTATTTTACAGTCAAACAGTCATTTTAAAAAAAAAACCTTTGTGGTAAAAAAAGTATTTATTCATACTCCAAAAGTTAAACCAAATAGACACTTAATTTGAGTTAATTTTAAGCTTGGGCTCTACAGTTTGACCCGACTTTTAATTAATTCGAGTTGACTTTAAGAGTTGAGTTGGATCTTGGTATTAATAACGTAAACTTATGCTACGTGGATTTTTATCATTTTTTTGGGTGAAAATTTATAAAAGATGTTTTTTAAAATTAAAAATTTTAAGATTTTTTTTAATCCAAACCGGACCAAGTTTAGGGTAACTCATTGGTTAAAAGGACCAACAAGGCTCGGCCCGGTCATTGATATCCATATTCACACGTGTTATTGAACCCAACCCGCTCAAGGAATAGTATAAACCGCCAAACCAAACAACCTCTTTCCGAAACATTAACAATTACGAGAGTTTTCCTTAATCCTTCTTCTATATTCTTCGCGTCTCTCTATTTGGCTTTGATCTCATCAACAATGGAGTACGATTTCCGAAACCGAACGAGCTCATCGTACGACGCACAAATCCCACCGTTTAGGCCCGCTCCGTCCCCTCCAACACCGTCAAGTCACCCGATGTATGGTCAGTCTCTGTATCCAAAAGTCGGTCAATCTGGTCCGTCTGTCGGTTCTCCTTTCGGTCGTCACCAACCATCTCTTCACCAAACTTCTGCTCCTTTCTCTTCTTCTTGTGAGTTTGATCTCGAGAATCGGAAGATTTCTATATGTAATTATGTCAAATCTCTATGTGCGAACGTTGAATCTAATGCCTGATTGATTCCTGTTTCGTATTTTTACAGCTGGATTAGGGATTCGAGTGACTCTAAAGCCTGAGTATCGGATTACTCCTCCGGTATGATCCGAAGTTTCCTTTGTCAGTTTGTTAGTTAAGTGATTGTGTATCATAGATTGTAGTTCTACAGTTACGTGATCATATTTTTAGACGTCTTGGCTTTTGGTTTTCTGATGCTTGTCTGTCTTGTTGGGGTTTCCTTAAATTGGGTATTGTAGCCTCAATTGGCTCCGCTAATTGGTGACATTCCAAGAAGCAATTTTCAGTTTGATTTTGATTTGGAGCGAAAAATTTTAGCAGAAGCACAGAAGGAAAATCCGAACTGGAGCAGGCTTGGGTTGGAAAATTTCCCGTCTAAACCTCCTACGGAATCAACTTCTTCTTTGGTATGCTGATTATTCAATCTTTTACTCAGCGACTTTATTTATTTTCTGATATTATTGAATGATTTCCGTAAACAACGCGTCGAACACTCTGCCTGGTGAGTTTGGTTGCAAGAACAAAACACAAAAGGAATTGACGGGAGCTTGCACGATTGGTGGAGCATGTGTTTCAATTCAATACAACTCGCATAACCTTGACATATGAACTGCAAAGCCTTTCCCAATCTGCAATGGTTCTTCTTAGCCTGCCATTGAATCATTAGGAATTTAGGTGCTTGGTCGGTTGGTATTTTGATGATAATGATTATTTGCAAGCCTAAAAATTGTTAATTATCACTGTCCTTGGAACCTTACAGTTTCAAACTTGGCCTCCGTGTATTACGGTCTTTACAAACATGCTGAAAAAATTTAAGGTTTCTTCTTCGACTTGTGAACTAAGTGAAGTTAAAATTGCAGGGCTCGGTCCCAGATCCTGTTGTGAGCAAATATGTTGCATCTGGCCTCGATCGGCAAGCAGTTCCAATAGCAGTTGCAAACTATGGAGACAATCCAACAAAGGTATTTGGCCGAGTGTTTTGTGCTTGTAAAGCTAAATTCCAGCGATGTTAATACATTCCAAATAATATGAACCGCATAACTCCATTGTGATCTCAATGATCACCTTGGCCTTGGGATCCTTTATTAGTTAAAAGGTTGAAGTAAAGTTGATTTTTGTAACTAGAGGTTTTTGGAGTGGTATGGTTCTTTGAATGACCTATGAAAATAGCTCCATGAACGACTCAATTTTGTGTCCCTTAACATTCAGGTTCGGGAGTTCGCCAATGCTTTTACACTTCTACGAGAAATGGGCTTTTCGTCCAACAATGTAGCTGAAGTTTTACTAATGTACGACAACGACACGGACAAAGCATTGGCACACTTTCTCAACAATTCATCCTGAGCATGACTGGGGAGAAGTTATACATGCGATGTTGATGTCGATAGTGCTCCATAGTTATATGTATGTGTAGCTTGGCATTTTCTCTGTAAAAAGTTAATGAAAATACGAACTTGTTTGTTTTAACACTTCATAATGTTGCGAAGAAAGTAGGCCTGCTTAAGAAAGTTGTAGGAAATCAATAACTTAGCACCAGATGACATTTATGTTAAATCACTTACTGGTATCTCACCCTTTTTATTCTCATATTTCATGAGTGTATGAACTGTTAATTGTAGCAACGTTGCATTACAAAAGCATAGTCTATTAAAGGTCGAGTGTCAGACAACCTTGGCCGAGTTCCGAGTGTCCCCAGTGTCAATGACCTGGGCTGAGTTTATGTGTGGATAGACCCTGGAGAAAGCTATGTTCATAAGAACAAACATATCAAACAGGAAATAACTTTCATGGTGACACTGGAGTCTCCTTTCATGGTGACACTGGAGTCTCCTGAATTTGCTGTCCTAGAGAGGTGCTTTGCCTTCAACCTCTTGTCTACCAAAATTCAGGCCTTTTAGCTTCTTGTTATACCCTCTGATCTCAGAATCTTGAATGTCATCAAATCATACTCCTGCACATATAGCTCCTGTAATCCAAAAATTTGTAGTCAACTGCTTAGACAAATCGGTGAAATCATTAAAGTAACAATTAGCCTTCCCAGAACTTCTTGAATATTGACCAAAGCAAATCCCAACAATAAGGCCTCGGTGCAAGTAGGGGTTCATGTGTATTAGGCAAAGAAAAATAAAGAGACCTGATGACCAGGATGAGCAACAAAACTTCCCTTCATCAACATGTTTGACGTCAAGTCCGATAAACCAGGATCCAGCGCTAACATCGTCATGAGCATACGTTCGAAGAATGGATCTGTACACTCCATCACTTACGACTACTTAGGAACATGGCTACATACAAGTCTTAGTTTATGAAACTAAACAACTCTTGTGCAAGAAAATAATTTACCTGTTTATAAGTATGTATTTAGCTAAAGCTTGTGATATGACGTAAATATCACCCGAAGCATGGCGAAAGTACCTGGGAAATGAAAGAGAATGACTTCAGTTCAAAATGGCAGCTTGGAGGTTAACCAACAATTCTAGAGCATTTGGTAACTCACGATTTTTTATCGCCAAATTTCCACCATTCCGGTTCATACCATTTATGATTCCTATAAAATCCAATGGTTAGTTTGCAGAAGAAAAAGAATACATGACATCAAATTCTCTTATCCATCTCTTAGTTTCATATTAATTGTCCCCAGTTGCATCATAAGAAAGAAAACTCACCGATCGGAGAAAACTTCCCCTGATTTCATGCAACCGATATAAACTCGAGGCTTGTCCTTATGAGTTGCTAGTGTACTTCCTAGTGCATCTGCCAAAAATTGGCAAGGAATGCTTAGATCAACCATAGAAAACAGACAAAAGCAAACTACATGCAATAATAAAGTTATGAATGCCACAACAGAACAGAACACCAAAACAGAAAAAAGACCATGAAACTTAAAGATAATACATGTACAATTAGAACTAACCAATATTCACATAAATATTGTCATTGACTTTGGCATAAAACTCAGCATC
>JAOQMP010000007.1:32367213-32377480 GCA_027563575.1 Erythroxylum pedicellare
TTTTAAATATCTACTACCAAATAAAAAAAAAGGTAATATACAATACAACCTTACTACTACAAGATAGATAAAGAGACTATACCCGAATCTTTCGAGTGTAATGTAATTTAATAATAATATAAAATATCAATAAATATGATGTATGAGCTTACGGAAACAACTTCTTTATTATATCATTAGACCTATCTAAACTCTGCTTTACAATTAAATACTTTAGAAGTTAAGATTAAATAGATAAAATTGCTTATCACCACTTAGTGTAAGTGTAGAAAAATAGTTTGACTATTGTCATCATCATCATTATACTTCGAAGTTCCGCAATGAAGTTGGATGTGGGAGAATTTGATAATATGCAACCTTACCTTTATATCGCAGAGAGATTGTTTTCAATAAACTCATAAGATAATAGTGAAAAAAAAGAAAAAAAAGAAAAATAGTTTGACCAATTAAAGGATATGATTATTTAGTTTAGTTTATATAAAAAAAGGAATTAAAAATTAATCTATTAATTAACGGTCTCTTCTCTTGGGAGGTTGCCTCTTCCATGTCTGAAAGTGTGATGGTGACAGACAAAGGCCCTTTTTTTTTTTTTATAATCTTAATCTCTCCCTCGAAATTCTTAGTTTCGTAAATCTCTCAAGTTTAGAGATTTTTGAGCCATTGTTTTCCTTTTCGTCTTCTCAGTGTGTGTGTGTTTAGTGGTTGCTATTGTTTCTCCTAATTCAATCCATCTTCGCGTTTTCCTTCTTCCTTTTTTAACTTCACGAGCATACGCACCTTTCGTATTCTCACTTACGGGATCCTTTGTTCTGTTTTCTTTTTCACAAATTGTTGCCTACCCTTTTCTTGTGCTCTGTTCTTCTTTAAGATTGTGTGTTTTTCAATCCTTGGAACTCATTGCAGACTCGTTAAGATTGGACGATTTGTTGGACTGTGATTGCCTGGATGTTGCTCTTATTGATCCGGGTTTTTCTTCATTTTCGATCTACCGACGCTTGATCTGATCAATAGTTGCTGTTATTGGGTATTATGGGAGGTTAAAGATTGAATTTTGGTATGGACGACGCTTTTGGTTATTGGGTTTTGTGAGCCAACCGTTGTTGTCGGGTGCTTCTTGATCTTGGGTGCAGAAAGGAGCTTTCTTTTTGGTGGCGGTAAATTTGGGAAAGCGGGTTTTCTTTCTTTTTTTGTGTGGATAGATCTTTGCGTCGTAGATCTGCTCTTTACGCCTTTTTAGCTTTGGTTATGAACATAAAATGAAAAGAATGGAGTGAAGAATCTTCTCCGCTCTCTTTTTTGCTTCAACTTACAAAGCCAGAAAGGTCCATTTTAAGGGAAAGTTTTTGTTTTTCCTTCTTGCTTCTTCGTCGGATTTTGCGAGATTCAGGAGCTTTAAGTTCAAGGTTAGCTGAAGTGGTAATCTGTAGTTCGCTTGCAGCTCGTTGTTTTGGAGGTCTACATGGTTTTACTGGTCGGTTCGATTTAATATCCTGTCAGTCCGATTATGTTTTGTTGATATTTGGTGAAAGATTACTGCTTTGATGCATTGAAGGGTGAATTTGGGGGTAAGGCAAGCATTGTTGTGTGAGTTGGAAACAAATTTAGGGGATCATAGCCAATCAGTTCGGACGGATTCGTCATCTTAAATTAGTTGTGGGTCCAACAGTGTGGTTGGTCTGGATTGCATATTAAATATTATCAGGGCCCTTAGGATGGGGTCCTGCTTATCTGCAGAAAGCAGGAGCCCTCGGCCTGGTTCACCTTCCTCTCCTGGCTTTGGTGTCAGGAAGAGGAAGAACGGCAAGAAGAGATTTGGGTCACGGAATTCTTCTTTTGAATACCGGAGGGATGAACCGTTACACAGAATTCCGGGGAGATTGTTTCTCAATGGCTCTAGTGATGTTGCGTCACTGTTTACTCAACAAGGCAAGAAAGGAGCCAACCAGGACGCAATGATTGTTTGGGAGGTTATAATCTTTCCATCTTTCATTTATTTTTCTTTTGGGTGGTTAGGTCAACTGTTGGAGCTAGAAGTTATTTAATATCAATTAGTCTGCTATTTCTGTTGACTAGCGTTGGCAACAAGCAATATTGGATCCCGTGTGTCTTAGACCAATGATTAAAAAACATGAATTTTGGAATGAAGTTCAATTTTTGAAGCCTTAAAATCTGTTGAGAGTTGAATCTAGATATGTAGAGAACATGAGGAGGTTGGCCGTATCGTCTTTTATTAATTTAGATATTGTTTTGTTACATGGCAGCTCAATTGTTAAAAGATAGATATTTCATTCCTTGTTTAATTGGATGATTATGCAATTTATTGTCAAAGGGCTATCATTTGCTTGTTTGCTATTCTTTAAACAGATACCGACAGCCCTGCTTATATTCTCTCTGTTCTGCAACGTTTATGACTTATTCTCTTTGACAAGTTATTTGATATATCATAATTTTCATGAAAATTTAATATATAATTATCTTGTTGATGGAAATATGGATTCCAGAATTTTGGCTCAAGGACAGATACTGTTTTCTGTGGTGTTTTTGATGGTCATGGTCCTTATGGTCATATGGTTGCCAAAAAAGTGAGGGATTCTCTTCCTGTGAAACTGAGTGCTCAATGGGAAATTAGTGTAACCAGTGAGGATATTCTTAGGGAGATAAGCCTTAATACCACAGGAAGCATGAATTCTGAGGATGCTGCTTTTATATCTGCTGATGAAGAATCTAGGACCTCTGTAGATTGTGATGACACTGAAAAGCACCCAGAGATTTTTCGGACACTGAAAGATTCGTTTCTTAAGGCTTTCAAGATCATGGACAGGGAACTGAGAATGCATACAAATATTAACTGCTTTTGCAGTGGGACAACTGCAGTTACTTTGGTCAAGCAGGTTTGTTTAAATCAACAGCTGCTAGCTTAGTTTGCATATGCTGTTTAGACAACATCTTTTGTCTACCCTTGATGCTAATTCCATCACCTATTGCGTAGGGACAATATCTTGTCGTAGGAAATGTTGGGGACTCCAGAGCTGTACTTGGTACAAGAGATGATGACGATTCTCTGGTAGCATTACAGTTGACTGTCGATCTGAAGCCAAATCTTCCAGGTAGCTTGCTACTCCCTTTCTCAGTATGTATTAAGTGCACATTGAGTTCATCTATTTGAATAGGACGACTAGGCATACTAGGAAAATGTTCTAGGAGCTCTGAAAGGGGAGGACCATCCATCCGTTGATGATAACATATTGTTCAGGCCAACCTAGCATACCTTTTGTATGAGATTATGCTTGCTTCTTAAGCTTTACTGTTCATATGGGGTCTCTGCAACCTTTTAACCAATGAGTTTCTTTTTGGGAGAAAAAACGGGTTGTTAAATATTTCCCATTGGGTGAATATTTGGTGGAGGAAACAGGAATTGAAGGTCTGGTTAATTGTTATATGAATTCCCTCTTCTTAACTGTTAAGTGTTTTTGACTTTTTGCTAATTTGCTCTGTACTTTTTCTTGTAAAGCGGAAGCTGAAAGAATTCAGAAGTGTAGAGGTCGTGTTTTTGCACTTCAGGATGAACCTGAGGTTGCTAGAGTTTGGCTGCCAAACAATGACTCACCTGGTCTTGCCATGGCACGGGCTTTTGGAGATTTCTGCCTTAAGGATTTTGGTCTAATTTCTGTGCCTGATATATCCTATCGTCAGCTAACTGAGAAGGATGAATTTGTAGTCTTGGCTACAGACGGGGTAAGACCTAGATATGTAGATCATAAGTGGTTTTTATTGAAACGGTGGAAAAGGATTTGTATCTTACAAGGTTTAACTCGTGATAGATTTGGGATGTGCTCTCAAATAAAGAGGTGGTAGACATTGTAGCAGCAGGCCCAGCTAGAGCTTCTGCTGCTAGAGCAATAGTTGAGTCAGCAGTTCGAGCATGGAAGTACAAGTATCCGACCTCCAAAATTGATGATTGTGCAGTAGTCTGCCTTTTCCTTGACTTGAACAATCTATACAATGCTTCCATTGTCAAGTCTAAAGGGCAGCAGCTTAATTCGGTGCTTGAAGCTGATATATCCAATCAGAAAGATGATAACCTTTCTGTTCCAACCAATCTGGTATACACTTGTGGGAAAGAACCCATACCAGAGGGTGCTGCGGAGGAAGAAGAATCCTCCGAGAAGGATGAACTGCTAGGAGAATCCAGAGTGGAATGGTCTGCTCTTGAAGGAGTGTCTCGTGTCAACACCCTATTGAACATGCCAAGGTTTGTGCCGGGAAGGGATGCTGGGCCACTGAAAACTTGGAAATGAAACAAGTGGAGCACCCTTTGGATTTTATTAATTCTTATTTCCATTCATTGTTTTGTTTTCATGATTATGTTTCCTTGTTCCTGTATGGTTAATTTTTGTTTTCTGCAGTAGGGGAAATCTAAGATGGGTAGGACCATTGAATGATCAATGTCGACCGGAGAGGTGGTGTCCAGGCTAATATTAGTGTGTCTGGTTGTCCTTACTTTCTCTCTTATCTCTGTTCTGGGGGGAAATTGGGATTTTTTCTTTCTTTCTGTAAAATCCAACTCTCGGGTCTCTGTTCTGCTTTTGCTCTATATTTCAGGTTTGATCAATTGTTTGTTTGTCCATGTTCATAATAACAAGCCATTGCTCAAGTAGAAAAATTGCAAGATTCTTTTTCTATCCACTTCTCTCCCTCAATCCAATTAATGCGTTTCAAAGAATTGATCTTTGTTTCTCTCATCATCTCTGAATTCCTTTTACATTGTAAACGTCTCTCCCTTAGACTCGTTTATGTTTCTCAAAAACAGAACATAAACTTTGGTTCGAAACAGTATCATAAGACTTTATCGGGAAGTACGAGAAAGCTTGTTTCTTTTCACCATTTCATAATGGAAACTTTCCATGTTTTGGTTGGAAAATAGAACATGTACATATAATAGTAGAGAATGGTTTTAACAGTTGAGAGAAAATTTGATTTCTGGTAATAACATGCACATGTTCTGTTCTTCTGTTGGAAGACATGAATCTTTATAATGAAAATAAATGATCAAATTATTATTATTTATTTTTTGGTAAAAATTGAAGGACTCTCAACTCCAGGTAAGATAATCATATAGTCTTTCCTTCCAACCATCGGTTATAGAAATCCAATGACTCTCGTGGCTTGTATTCTGGTACTGTATGCCCTGCACCCTGCATAAACCATGAAATTGTCTTAACTGACTCCAGCTCTGTTATGAACGGAAAAGCTGCATTTTTCTGTCAGATTCAGACAAATTGTGATTATGTTTCTATGTTCAAACCTTGATGGTTAGAAAAGTGAGGTTATTGTCATATCCTTGCAAGTACCTGTGACACGGGTTAAAAAAGGAACTGTTTGAGCAACATTGAAGAAGAAAGAATGGGGAGGGAGAAAGAAAGTGGGGGACTTTACCCTGCAACATCCTCTCCAGACAACCATGGCCTCCATTCATCTAGTACCTTATACCCTAACGACTTAGTCCAAGCTTCTGTCCCAGTGTATGGCACACACATGTCATGGTCTCCACTGCATCAAGAAATATAACAACATAAATTCACAAGACTTTTTGATAAGATTAAGGAATGGATGCTTCAGTTATTATCTTGTTTTTCTTCTTCTTATCATTACCTGTAAATAAGTGCTCGATAACCATGAGTAGTAAGGTTTTTGTGGTAAGGAAGCATATTTCCAGCTCCATAACCATAATCGATTCTATCTGAGCATAGCTCCCAAACTCCAGCAATGGATTTCTGATCATTGTACAGAAGCGGTTAATTGAAACATGTCATGGCCTCCAAGTCATAAATACCAGAGAGTTGAAGGGAAGTTTACCGGAGCGGCATGAATTGCTTTTCGAACATTCTCATCATTCAACCAAGAGGTTGCAATTTCATCATTCTGTTCATAAAACACAAACTCATCATCATCAACAACCAACGAACCCCTTTGTTTAGTTAATCAGAGTCAGTACTCACAACACAGGGTACACTGCCACTCAATGCAAGTTTAGGCCATGAAGGAAGATTGCCATTTCCATCTCTTTCAAGCCTCCAAAGTGGCCATGCCCGACCAAACATCCTCTTCCTAACCTTAAGAGGCCTGTCTGCCTTCCCCAGCAGTTGGAAGCTGAGTGGCAAAATTGTGTTCCCTAACCCATTTTTTGATGATGGATCATGGTAACATGGCTCCAAGATGTTATATATGTTTAATCCATCTAGAGACTGATATGATCAAAGCAGCAATCATATATCAGAAAAACTCAAAGTCACTTGCAGATTTAGTACCCAAAAGTGAAGCTTTCTGCAACTTACTCTTTCCACTTTAGAAATGCTTTTGTCGCAGTTTTTGCTGCGATCTGAGTAGTTCCCTTTACAGGAAGACACAACTTCCTGCAAAAAATGGAAAGTGTAAAGAATCAGATGTTGAAGAACAGCTTGGAGGACGTGAATCATTCACATGATTCTTCAACCTGATAAATGTCATTGGAGATCAGAGCCATTCCGTGTACAAAGGGAATCAGAGCATTGATTCCTCCATACTGACTTCCAGTGGCCCCATTGCCCACCATGTATCCCTTTCACAGGAGAAATTGGTTGGTTAGTGTAGTCTCAGACGATTCAGGAGAATTCAGTTATGGTTATGGCTTACCTTGAAGTTAATAAGAGGCTTTTGACCTCCATTGATCCCTGCAAGATGAAGATTACTCTTAGCAAGCTTCATAAACTTGCTGCCATGGAACGAACATGGAGATGGATACCTTTTACCACTTCAGTGGCAAGAGTAGGAACATAGATTCCAGCATATGATTCCCCAGCTATGTAAAATGGATTGCTTTGAAATTCTTGGTACAGTCCAAACCACTGGATGGAGAAAAAGAAAAAGATGTACAGTCACAGAACTTTCAAAGTTGATGCAGAAGCAGCCACTCTGATTTTAGCAGCCACAATTGAGTACAATCTGAATTTACAGATGATCTTTAAGTTAATTACCTTTAGAAGGAAATTATGAGTATCAGAAGCAGTTTGAAAGTCATCAGTTGTGTATTTGCTTTGGTTTTCAGAGTATGACAAGCCAACCCCACAAGGAGAATCCAAATAAATAATGTTTGAAACCTGTTTAAATCATCCCAAAAAAAAAGTATCAGAACACAAATTATCATGAAGATTGTGGGCCAAACTATAATTTATTATATTATAAATTCGGGTACACATATAGTTAAATATAACAAAACAATTGACCTCTTTTACATATAATCAACCGTTAAATGCTAAAACAGAAAGAATAGACACACAGGACCTTGGACCAGCCGTATGGATTAAGTTGCAATCTTGGTAGGCTCCCTTTTGGCTGTCCTTCTTGAAAGTTGAAGGGTCCTGCATCATATCAATCTAAATTATGATAATTCTTGATCATGGGCCACTCCAATAATAAAAATTCTTATTTTGAAATTTCCTGAAAAGGGTTTAACAAGATAATATCGAAACTCATTCCTATTCCTATTGTCTTTCTTGAATTATAATGGAAGAATTTAAGAATCATGATGTTTGATATATATATTTTTAATGGTTCTGTATACAGAACTGTACCGTGTTCATATACAAATCCATCGAAGCTAGAGCAACCGGGTCCACCATTCAGCCACAGAACTACAGGATCTGTTGTTGGACTCCTCTCTGATACCACAAAGTAGTAGAAAAGATTCTTCTGGTCGAAGCTGACATAGCTACAGAAGTTGGAGGAAACAAACACTTATCAGAAACTGTAATATGTATTTATCAATCACCTTAAGTGAGTGGAGACCAAACATACATACCCGGAGTAGTGTTTTGATGGGAAGGAGGAGGAGGCATTAAAGCCTGGTAAGTAGGTGATGAGTGACCTTCCAGGAGCTGCTTCCATGGACGTAGAACTCAGGAACGTGCACAGTAATGCACACCAGAACACGTTCAGGTTAAACATGGTCAGAAACCTGATAGACATGTATCTTTCCAAGTAGAATTCCGGAGGGAAAGAGAGAGGGGTGATGTATGAAGAAGAAGGTAGGTTGTTTTTATGGAGCAGGAAGCAGAAAGGGACGTGGAAGGTAGAGACACAGTAAACGATAATTATAGGATGAATTAACATGAATTGAAAATCATCTTATTGAAGTCATCACCAAAATCAAAGACTTGTGTGCATTTTTTTGTCTTTTGGGTCAAGTCTTTGGGAGGTATGAGTTGTCCATAGACAAAGATGATTGGCCTGAGCTGGGGGTGCGAAGTCCCACTAAAGACGTTAGTGTTCCTTGTCCACATCACAGGCCACTATCCATGGAAAGAGGAGGAGGAGGAGGACCACCAAGTTTCAGGATAATTTGATATGATATGTGTGTTTTCATTTTTCATACAACTATTTCATCCCACACTTAAAACGTGTAAAAGTGCTCCAAGTTGGTCCAAATTGGAGAGTTTTTTTTGGTTAGAATTACAAGGACTTTTTTATCCTTGTTATTAAGTTTTAAGGTCATTATAACTCATATAAATATTTTTTTTATTGTATTGCGGAAGAACTTTTGCTTATTTTTCAATCAAAATACTCTATTTCTCTTAAAGTTTTCATCTTTCTTTTGAATTCTTTGTAAATCTTAGATTAGATCTGCATTTTCTATGCTCTTAAATTAGAGTATTATGTTTCGATGAGTATAATTTGTGAAAAAGAAAAAGAGGGTGTTCAGAATTTTTTCCCAAAAAGGAAGAGCTAGTGTAGGGTAGGCCAGAAAGTAGAATAAAAAGGGGATTGGAATGTGATGAGATAAAGGCAGAGTGAAGAGTCGTGTAAGCCTAAGAACAACAACAATTGGAATTGCTCTTAACAGATTCAGCAACAGCGGTGAGTTAAAAAAAATGAAATTTCAATACACAAAAAGCTAAATTGTGTCGTTATCAGATTTTCAATTTAGGGTCATATCATGGAGTCATTGATTAAGCTGCATATAACTATATATATATATATATGAAATCACCTTTTTGATTGGAGCCTACTCCAAAGGAATATAAAAAGTAAAATTTTCGTACATGATACCCTAACTCACACAAAAAGATAAGAATTAAAACTAGAAAGGGACCAACAAGTGGAAGTTGAGAAACAAAGGAGATTGCCATTACTATGATAATGAACAAGTTGGGCAAGAGACAAGCTTTTATTCGTTGGATTGGTTTTCAGGATTTGTCAGTTTTAAAGAAACTTTACATGCGTGTTTGGTATCGACAGAGAACATTTCTGGTGAGAAATTTTGGCCTATCCATACAAATTCTTTTATAATCTTCACCTATCTACATCAAGATTTCATTTTGATCATGACCCTTTTCTCAATGAAGTTGACTAATACGATTATAACCGTAATTTTGCCAGGAAAATCGATTCCAGGATAGGAAATATTACTCCAGTTTTTACTGCTGTAGAAAGCTGAAACAGGGAAAGCAATAGTAAGGCAACAATGTGAAAGAGATGTAGAGGAACCAAAAGGGTACTGCAAACTCGTCGCCCTTCAATCATTGAAAGAGATGGGTTTGAATCTTTGTCGTCCTACGTTGAGGAGTCAAATCAGGAAAGTGAGAATTCGTTTTTCTTTAAAAGATGCCAAAGCAGGGTAGTGGGGTTGGAGTTCAGTTCGTACACGTTCTTTTCTTTTCTGTTGTTCATATTCACAACAATAATTTCTTAGTTAAAATAGCTGAATGATCATCGTCACCTGTAAAAAACACGTGAAGTGATTCCTGTGGAAAGGGGTCATATAATTTCCAGGTTTTTTGTTTCCAGGTAAAATTGCAGGATCCTGCCTTCAGAACATTCTCTGGTTCGTGAGAAATACAGAGAATGATTGATTCATCAACTTTCACCTTCTTAACAAAAATGTTTGCAGGTTTTCAAAGAGATAGCCACCAAATATACTAAAGTGAAATTATGAAAGGAAAGAACATTCAAAACAAGGTCAGTCAAGCTCTTTCCATAGTTTACATCAGAAAGTATATTACATACAGCTGTTATTCTAGGTATTGATGTGGATACAATACAAGGCTGTCGTCAGGAACTGTACAACAGAATAGGAAACCTAACCTTTGACGGGGATAAGCTTCTATTCATGGAAAAAGGGTTCAGAACTCTATACATTGCCAATAAATAGAAAGAAACTGAGTACAAATTTAATTATATATATATATATATATATACAAAGATCATATTTTGGTCAATTTGACCAAAATAT
>JAOQMP010000007.1:32390228-32402027 GCA_027563575.1 Erythroxylum pedicellare
AAAATCCAATCCAATCTAACTTGAGATATGTTCAAGAGTTCGTTCTTATTTATTAAATTGACTTAGGTATTAGAAAACTATTGTAATTAGGGATGATTATAAGACCAAATCGAGTTCAAATTTAATTAAAAAAATGATAAGTTCGATATTGGCACTGATAGTGACGCGGAGGGTTTTTTAAGGACATTGAAAGTAGCTCATCATTAATAGTTGAATTTTGAGGAGTCTACTCAAGCCTTACGCTGGCTTAGTTACTTGGGCATCCTCGAGTCATATTAGAAGTAAACTTCTGAGAAGTCATTAACACACTATCCTCTCCTATATCGATATTGATATAAATAATTTTTTGTTGGTACTTACCTTTGGTTTACTTCAACAAACTTGGGAAGTGCAAATCTAGCATATGTATCATGAAGGGAACCAGTGCACGGATAACTTGACCGCCCTTACAGTCATGGTCAGCCCAAGAATTCATAATCTTTAGGAGCCTTTATTGTCAATCCTAGATCTCATTTAAAGGGATAAGCAAGGAGCAGTGTATCGCAGAATTATGCGGTCGTTAGATAATTTGTATTTACAGTTTACTTAAAAAAAAAAAACACTTGTTTGACTGAATTCTAAATTCTTTTTAATTCGATATTTAAAATTGAATATGATATTCGAATTTAGTTTTTGGTTTGGATTTTGTTGGCAGCAAAAGAAATCAAGTAACGTCAAGTCTTTTTACTCCCATTGGTTTCATCGGAAAGTCTGAAATCTGTAAGGCAAAGCCATGTTGCTGCCTCGGTGGCGTTTTTAGTTTCTGATGTCTCGCCTCTCTATGTCTCAGTTTCAGATCAACACTCGAAACTAACCCATCTGACGGAAAACCCAAAGCACTCACCTAATCTACTCTGACATCTGTATAATCCATCACAACCAACCCCATTTGTTGTCTCTCTGTGCTTGTCAAAACACAAGCTTTCAAGATGGCTTCTTCACTCTCTGCTACCCCATCTCCTTCACCTGTGGTTAAGAGCTCCACCACCAGCTTCCCTCATTGCAATAACCCCAGCTTTTCCAGGGTCTGCTTTCCCCTCTCTCCCAACCCAAAGCTTCGATTTTTCACCAGGGTAATTCATCTTTCTTTGTTTTTCTTCTTGGGAATTTTACAAAGTTTGAGTCTTTAGTAGTTATCTATTGTCCTTTTGCTTTTACTTGAATTGGCTCCTTTATTTGGTTTTCCGAGAAATGTGGGGAATAGTGTTGATGTTTGTGAATCTTAGTTTTCTTGTTGTTTTGGTTTGACTTATGCTACATTTCAAGATTGGAACGCCATTTTCTACGGTTCTTAAATGCTTTATCATTGATTTGATAGTTATCATTTAGGATGGTTTGCTCTTCTTTTCCGTTTATGTTATTTCCCTTTGTTATTATCTTGAGATTCCAGAGAAGCTAAAAACATGAAAAGGAGAGGGAAACTAGATTATAAGATCTTTTTAGTTGATTTCATCATTGTTGACGCTTGA
The DNA here is from genome assembly GCA_027563575.1 of Erythroxylum pedicellare. NCBI lineage: Eukaryota > Viridiplantae > Streptophyta > Magnoliopsida > Malpighiales > Erythroxylaceae > Erythroxylum > Erythroxylum pedicellare. Next base: position 32,391,737 of record JAOQMP010000007.1, read on the forward strand.
ACGATGGAAATAACATCAAAGATACAATGATATTGATGAGAACTTTGAGTTCCATTACATAATAAAATGCAGTTCATTTGATTATTTTCTACAATTCCTCGAATCATTGATGTTTATCTCCTTGTTTAACTTGATGAAAATCTATTGTCAGTTAATTTGCTGCTTTACTTTAGGTTTTTATTTTTATTTTTTACCAATTGTACGGCAATTTCTGGAGAATTAGGAATGGTTCAGGGTTAACTGGTTGCTGACGAAAATTGGGAATCAAAGAAAAAGGAAATTGAATTGCTACATTTAATCTTCATCTGTTTCAATGGAAACAGCCAATAGGAAGCCACATCGACGTGTTGCATGCTTGTGCTGTCATTTTAAAGTAAAAAGTGTCCCACGCGACTATTGACATGTCAGTGAGTTGTTGCAAAATCTTAAATGAAGTTAATGGAGAAATTTGATGTCTTGACATTTTTATGACATTTTATCTCCAGAACATGAGAGTTTGCTTCTCTTTAACCACGGTCTAAACAAGATTTGAACTGTTATGTATCAACTTCCTTGTAGGCCTCTCTGTTAAGAAATGTTTGTATTAAGGATCAGAAAAAAGGAAGAAAAAAAACACTTGTAGCCTATAAGTTATTAACTTCTTTATCTTAAAAATTTTGCTATCTACTGTCTAGCTTTCTGATGGAGTAAGCGGTGGACAAATTGAGTTTTCTTCTACTTGTCTTTAAATAAACTTCTCTGAGCAATTACTTGACCACACACTGGAGGTTTAGCATAACTTAGTAGTCCATTGCATATACTGTCTGCTTGTTGCTGAAACAATAAATTTCAGAATGCAGTTGCAGTCATTTTGAGAGGTGTTAGGATGTCTACGCTTTATTGTTATTTTTGTCGGAAGAGCAGTAGTTATTGGGGCTATCATTGATGTTAGTAAATGGATTGGTCATGGTCCAAGTAGATCTGTCTAGTGGGTTGCTTCGTGACCTTGTAGAATGCAATTGGCAGACTAAGCTAGTATGGTATCCTGATGATTTCTTAAACTTGAAGAAAAGAGAAACGCCCTCATGCATTCTCTCTCTTGTACAATTTTTGACATTTTAGGCCTGCACATTTTATACCTTATTCTCTTTGTAGTCTCAGAAGCTGTTCATGTGATTGAGGCATTTTGAATCTCATTATTACAAATCTGGACCTGCTCTGTTACACATACATTGCCTTTTCTTAATGGAATTCTTCTTATGATTAGACTATATTCTACCAGTTTTAACCATTTATTTACATTTCATTTCAAATTAGCATATTGAGTCTCTTTTATAAAGAACAAAATTTTGTCAATATTATGGGTTTGCAGCCTGGTCACAACTGTTCCACTGTGGTGAAAGGACAATTGAATGAGGTAGGCTTCTTTCAAAAGTTTCTGTTAGCAGATCTATTTTCAAATTTTCGTTCCTTCCTCGACACCCTTTTGGGGTCATCTGTTGCCTTCAAGGTTGCTGTCGAGGGATCCTCAAATGCTGCACCATCATCTCCTCCTAAAACAGAAGTACCATCACAGGAAGCAAAGGATGCTAAGCAATCAAATGAACCTTCAACTCCAACTTTGGCTACTGAGGAATCTATCTCTGAATTCATTACTCAAGTTTCAAGCCTTGTTAAGTGAGTGAATTGAATCAAAATTTGTACTTCTCACTCACATAGACTCCATTTTTATCATAACAAAGATATTCTTTACTTGTTGCAGACTTGTTGATTCAAGGGATATTGTAGAGTTACAGTTAAAACAACTTGACTGTGAACTGATAATTAGGAAAAAGGAGGCCTTGCCTCAACCACCATCTCCTGTTCCTGTTATAATGAGTTCGGCATCAGCACCACCAGCAATACCACCAACCCTTCCTGCAGCTGCTCCTGCAGCATCTAGCCCTGCATCTTCTGCTGCACCACCACCCGCTCCTGCTGCTGCCAAATCCCCAAAGTCTTCACATCCACCACTTAAATGCCCTATGGCAGGAACATTCTACAGAAGCCCTGCCCCTGGTGAACCCCCATTCGTGAAGGTAAATAACTTCTATTGGTGCTTTTACTGTTTCTCATTGATGAAAGTTTATGCTTGATGTGGAAAATGATAAGCATTTCCATTCTAGGTTGGAGACAAGGTGCAGAAGGGGCAGGTCTTATGCATCATTGAAGCCATGAAATTGATGAATGAGATAGAAGTAAGTTTGAAGTATCTTCTCCATTAAGTTTTACTAGTGCCTATTTTATCATAATAAGCTCTTAGTGAACAACAATTGTTTTCTGTGGATATGGATGCCTGCTAGATGAATGAGGATATAAAGTAACAGGTATTCAACGTTAAGTTAGATTGTAACAGTATTGGTGATCCGCATTAGGATGTACTGGCATGTGAGTTAATATGATCACTGATGCAGCATTTACCCGAGTGTTAACTTTCTCCAAACGTATCACTCTTCAGGCTGATCAATCTGGAACCATAGTTGAGATTCTTGTAGAAGATGGCAAGTCAGTCAGTGTTGATATGGTAAGACTTTGTTCTTCCTTTGACAAACAAAACTTAAACAGTTTTTTCAATTTCTGTCAAGTGATTTGGATTTACCTTTTGTCACCACGACAGCCTCTGTTCGTGATTGAACCTTAATGCTTGACCTCCAAGGGACTAGTTAAAAAGAAACGAGCAAGGATCTAGATGCCAGTGAGTATAATTGTTGGTGATGTTGTGAGTTAAGGTCCTTTGTGTTTTGTATTAGGATGTTTGTTTGAAATTAAGCTTTTAGATATGAGAATCACAACCGACTTCCCATATGAACTAATTCGTTTACTTCGAAACTTGTAAGCAACAGAGACTATTCTTTTTGCAATGTATTTTTCGAGATAATGGATTGGTTTTATAAGTTGATTTGCTTAATGTTGGTATGGTCCTTTGATTTTGCGTCTCGGAAGCAAAACAGGACATTGAATCTACATTTCTTCAAAAGGTCCACTTTTTAATGATCTTCTGAACTGAAAAGCTTAGTAAAGCTTTCATGTGTTTCTGGGAAACCATTCCAAGGATCTTTATGTTCTGTTTCTGGAACTGGAGTTGAGCTACCATTCTTGAAAACCCACCTGATATCTAAAACTTCATACCAGATAAGTGATCCTCAAGTAAAATTAGCACAGAAAAGGCACAGCAAAATTCATAAAGGTTACTTTTCAGGAAATGAAATCTTCTATCAGAATGTTCAGAAAACATAGTAACTTTTGACTATCTAAAGATGCAGAACATGGAGAAGAAAAGAATGACTCGGATAGTTGCAAGTCAAAATTCTCCGAAAAAGGAACATTTCGATTCCCGAAACACCAGTGAAACAATCCCAGATAAGCGAAGCTAGCCCATTTCCGTCCTCTCGTGAACTTATTTCAAACACCTTGCGAACAGAGCATGACGGGCCTTAAATTTGCCTACCAGCAGCATCAGCAACAAAGGGCAGGTAAGGAGTCTTACCCAGAACACAACTCACCAACCCGTACACAAAGCAGAAGCAACTAAACACGAAAACCGCATTATGACCCCAAACCATCAACTTGAACCCAAACCCACTTCGACCCGGGTTAAAGATTCGAGCCAAAAGCAAAGGCACAACCAAGAGAACATCCAAGGTCACAGCTTGCATCGAATTGAACCTCACATACTGGCTGAAACTAGGGTTTCTAACAACCCCCAAATAAAGACCAAAAAAGGCGACGAAACTAGCATAGGGAACGGATCGGTAGAGGCTTAAGAGAGGTACAAGGGGTTCAAAAAGGAGACCCAGAGATGGGTATTGGGTGAAAAGGAAACGACCGTACTGTAGAGAGTTGAAGAAGGGGAGTGTGTAAGCGACGGCCGATATCAGACGGTCGGTGGCCGGCGTGGGATTGTATGACATGCGGGTGACGGTTGATTTCGGCGACCGGCGCGAACTGGACTGTGGGTTGAAAGAGAGAGATAGAGGCGGTGACAGGGAAGTAACAAGGTGAAATTTTGATACCATTTTCGAAGTGGGAATCGCTGAGAATCGCAGTAGAGAAGCTGAAGCCATTGTTCTTCTTCTTCTTCCTCTTCCAAGAAATGGGGTTGAAGGAAGAAGGCTAAAGATTTCTTTTTTATTTTTTCCCTACTTCTGAATTCTGTGTTGCTTAGGGAAGCAATGTGCGTATACTGCATTCAGTTGGGCCTCATTGACTGGACAAGCCTTGGATGAGAATTTTTCGAAATACAAACGTAATTAAATTATTTTTAAATTGAATAAGGCAAATTATTTTCGATAAAATTAATAAAATTTTATTTCGATCAATCATACTTATAAACTGTTTTATAAGCTATAAAATGGTAATTTAGACTGATTATTATTTAAATTTGGTCATAATTAACTTGTAAATTTTTATGATTCGTTAAATCAATAAATAATAAGGCATTGGAGCTTAATCATGTCAAACACTTTTTGCCACTACCTCTGCTACCAACATGTTATGATGGACATGTTTTTGTTTCAAAGATAAAAAGATTGTAAAAGAGTTAATAGAATCCTCCATAGATTTCACCCAAGCTGCTTGCGATGTTAACATCACTATAGTTTCATGGAAACAGAAAACCAGAAAGACAATAACAGAAGGGATTGCCCCCAATCCTATGTAGTTGTCTTTGCCTGTCTGATTCTCGCAAATGCAAGCTCTTCCCTCAAAGTTCATCCTGCACCCCAAAATCAAATACACCAAACAAGAACAGTTGGGTTACTAGATTGGTATTAAGCATGTAAAAGAAGAAATATAAGAAGAAGCAGACTCATTCTTACATGATAGTCATCCATGTAATCTCTCGGATCATGCTGCAAAATAACACCTTTTTCATTAGTTTCCGGAAAAGATCATTACCCTTAAAAAAAACAAGTTTGATTTCTTCACACAATCTTTAGAAGCAGAATAGCAAACGATTCAGACACAAACCTTTCTGTATCTGTCTCTGTATCGATCTCTCCGATGTCTGTCGTACCCTCTTTCTTTTCTTCTCCTTTCACCTTCCTCTCTAGCTCTCTGAGCTTCCTGCACAACCCCAAAAAATATCTTTCAAAAAAAAACCAGAAGCTGATAGATAATTTAGTGAATAAATTAGTCCAGTTAAGTTAACAACCTCTTCCTCCTTCTCTTTTCTTATTTTCTCTGCTTCTTCAAATGCCTCCTTTTCGATCTGAATTTCCCAACAAACAATCCAAATTAGTCCTATGAAATCATATAGTTCCATTTCCACACACCAACTGCCAAAGATAATTACTTACCTCCCTATTTGCTAGAACTTCTTGTACTGCTTGTTTCGCATACTCAGGATCATCACATATTAATACATTATCAAAAATTGATCCAGCCTTCACCTGCAATCACAATAAAGAGAATATGGGCTATGGTATTACTGATTTAGAATATGAAACCCAGAGCAGAAAATGGTGAAACTTTTAAGCTTCCGTACCTGCCATACTTCAATCCCAACATACTTGATCGGCTTAAGCACATAAAGGTCAGGGTCATCTTCAAACTCTGAAGACACAAGGGAGGAAATTTTCAGAATGGATACTCCTTCAAAAGAACAAATAGGAAAGAAATTGCAGCAAATAACAAATATGAAAATACCTGGATTATCAATATAAGGAATTTTCCACTTCCCTTTGTAGTTAGGGTTCTTGATCTTCTGCCATATTATAATAAATTTGCGTGATGAGAATCTCTTTTAAGTACAGAAGCTTTTAACTTATTAAAATCCAAATTATCATACCTTGGGCTTCCATGGTCCTTTGTATGCTGGATTTGGTATCTTTGGGGGTTTCCATATACCATTCTCTTCATCGTCCCAGTCTTCAGGCTAATCAAAGAGAAAGTGATGGTGCGATTTAGCTTTTCATTCTTCAGTATTATCATTAATCATATAACCAGTAGGAATCAAATCACGAAACAATCGTGTTCATGTTATCGTCAAGAAGTCTATATGAGACATAGTTAGCTGGTAACAGATTGATCGGTTTGGAGGTGGCACAAGAATTCACAATGCAGATAACCATGCGGTCTGTTTTTCCAAGAACTTAACTTACAGCTAATCAACTAACCTCTTTAGCTTTTGGGTCCGGAATTTCTTTCGGAATAGAATCATAGCCCTGCATCATGAAGATAATAACAGTTAAGTACACACCACTATATCCAAAACATGGACAAAAAAGAAAGAAAGGAAGTTTGACGCATACTTTGGGTTTCACAGCATCAGGATCATCAATGTACTCTCTGTCATCCCAGTCTGCAGGCTGTGAAAATGGAAAGGAAGCCAGTGAAAGGTTATAGCATCTAAGTTCACTCTTGAATCAGCAATCTAAAATAAAATCAAATTCAAGCTCTTGAGTGTAGAATCGGGAAACCTTTTTAGCATTAACTTCTCTAATCTTCCGCGGAGGAAGGATATCCCAATCTGTATACATGCTTCCTGAATCCCTTTCACGACCATCAATTAGGATGCTATAACTTGCATCAGGTCTTAGGATGAATGTGTAGAAATGAGTCAACTTGTCGGTTTCACATTCCAAAGCCTTCTTAATAGGATAGTTCTGACCCTGGTAAGAAAGAATGACATGCAGTTTCTTTGTTTGTGTTCCACAGATATCTGGTCCAAACATCAAACTGCAGAAATTGGCAATTGATGTCAATAGAAAACTCTTCAAGAAACAAAGCAATGAGAAACAAGAGAAGGGTGGAGTCGGAGATGGAGGGAGGAAAAGGGAGAGAGAGGAGTGGGTTGGCTAGGAAGAACCTTAGCAGTGAAGAAGTGATATTTAAAGAAAGCTAACGAAGGAACTGATGGCAAGAAAACTAATGAAGGTTCTAACTCCAATCTAACATATAACAACTGAAATGTAAGTGCATTACTTCATGCACAGAACCATAAAAGAGCCAATAGTAGATGCACCTGTACGGGGTGTCTCCACCAAATTTCTTTTGATTTACAAAACCCGAGAGAAGTTTTAAGTAACCACCACCACACTCAATGTCCTGCTCAAACCTTATTGAGTACTGAAGGACCAATGTTCTGTTCTTATTGTTAAATTCTGGTATCTTTGCAGACATCGCAAAATGTCTGGCATCAGTGGTTGTCTGAACACCTGCACAATATCCAATTAGAGAAACATTATAGCACCTGCTAGGATAATATCATTTGTTTTGCACGATAAACACAGAAATGAACACCAAAGAATGAGTTTATGTCATAGCTCCAACCTCAAGATATTGTCACATAAACAGAGTTCTCTCTAATTGCAAACATTCCTACTCTTCCCTTTCTGATGCATTTTATCAGGTGAATATATGTGTGTATGTGTGCGTGCACGCTTGCGCTTCAGGTGATTCAATATGATGTACTTGCTCTGACATTAAATATCTCAATTAGGGAATATGATAATACCTTTATCGTCTGGATCTCCAGACCACTTCCCAGCTGTGTGTTTGAATGACCCTGCTTTTCCTTCACTCCTCTTCCAATCAGATTTAACCCATCGGCTTTGCCACCCATCTGTTTCCCAAGACATAGGAGAAGTCAACGACACAACAAACTAAATAAGGTTTGAGCAGTTAAACACATAACCATAATCAAGCCAAAGCACTTCCTTTTCCTGAAGCCATAGCAATAATACCCAGAAAGGTACTTCCTTTCAGTTAAGCAAAGAAGCACATTAGAAAGGTACTACTCTTTCTAAAGGAGCTCTCTCAGCAAAAGAAAACGTCACATTTGCAATTAGATCACGACCTTACACCACAAAAGTAAAAAACTAAAGAGAAGGGCTCTGTTAAAGATGGAATCTTTGTTTTCTTATGTAGCTTATCGAGAGGCAAGAACGTATCAGAAGCCAAAAAACAAAAAGTAGCTATATACACTATCAACGAAATAGCTTCAACTTCCAAGAGTCAAGTTTTGAACTTGAAATCTTCTGATTCCAAGTTATGGATGATGAGGAAAGCTGGAAACTTGTTACTGTCTCCTAATCACATCAAGTTAAAGTTTAGCACAGACAAAAAACAACCTATAGTTACAGAGGAGCTTACCTTCAAAGGTCTCCTCAAAGATGATCTCCGAGGCTGAGATATGAATCAGACTCAGAAACAGCAAGAACCAAAGCTTAAACAGAGGATGAAGCTTGGTCAAGACGAGCTCCGCCATTGTAAGCAAAAAGAATCGCTGCCTCACTTTACAGCGAGCTAGCTAGGTGACCCTCTGTGACTAGTTATACAAAAGTATCATAACTAAATACCCTGAGTTGAATGTGGAATTGCAGTCGTGCCACTGATCATGTTCTGTCTTACAGTACTTACTATAAGTAACGCGATCTAATTTTCATTAAATCAAAATGTTAATGGCCAATAAGGAGGTGAATGAGATGAGATGTCCAATTATGTTGGTGTTTCTGGGCTCCACCTGCCATAGTTCATTTCTATGTCTAAACCTCCTTCTTTTTCTGTTTATTCTGTTACTATTACTATTTGTAGTTACAGTAAGTAAACATGGACCCTCAGTATTTCCAAAACCGAAAACAGAAACGGAAGGGAAAATAGGAAGAAAAAAAAAAAAGACAACATCTTTGCAAGATGAGAGGGACTACTGTCTGAATTTCCTGGAAACCGCAATGCCAAAGGAAAAAAAGGACCAGTCTTGGGTTGTTGGAAATAAAGGCTAACGCTTTTTTGTTACGAGAAAGGACTCAAGGAAAGTAGCATTGTGAAGAAGAGAGGGTCAGGTAAGGGTCAGGGTCAAGGTCATCCTTTACTGTTCTATGATTGTGTGGTGGGTTGACTTCCATGTTGCTTTAGACCTTTCAAAGTCTTCCTCTGTCTGTCTAGAGACTTCTATCCAATGAAGATGTGGAGAAAACAAGTGTCATGCATGAGAGCACAGATTGGCCAATCAGATTTTAGGAAACTATCTGTTAGCCAATCAAATTTCTCTGATGATGCAGCCCACCAACACGTTTACAGAGAATGTTTCGCATTTTTTTCTATTTCTTTGAGTTTGAAGGTGTGAATGGTAAAGTTGACTGACTAAGCTCCAAGTTAAATCTGTTAAGTATTCATAAAAAATTTGAACCTGTTTATATAACAAGTTCTGAACTTTTTCAATTCCGACCTAAAATTGTATATATAAAATATTTGAATAACCTATTAAAATCGGAATCAAAATTGAGACTTTTTTTACCAATTGGAAGTTCATGTTTGATCAGTTAGGGATTCCCCTGACTTTATATACCTGTATTGTTGATCTTAACTCGATTCCAACATTAAGCCCCAATTATCATCTTATGAGCTCCGAGGAGCAACTATGAAGCCTACCTTGACTCAAAGGGCTAATACCATGGCATTAATCACTTTAATCATTCATAAATGCTAGAACTTTATACACAATTAGACACATAAGATTGCAAGATAATCTAATATTGTCTGTATATTATTTCTCATGAATGACCGAAATACATATGGGAAAGATAAGCAACAGGTTTACATTTGAATCCCTTGATTATTACCAAGAATAAAGGATAATAAAGAAGTAAATAAGATCTCACAAAAATAGGAACAAAAATAGAAAAGATAAAATGATATCTTAGGAAATAAACTATTGAGCAACTAAGGAAACAAAGAAAGTAATAAAACTAAAAATATTTTGCCAACACTCCCCCTCAAGTTGATGAATAGATGTTGGTCATTCTTAACTTGCTGATTAACTCTTCAAATCTGACTCTAGTTAGTACTTTTGTGAAAACATTTGCAACTTGTTTGCTAATGGGAATGTGAGCTAGATCAATCAAACTAGAATCTACTCTATCCTTTATGAAATGAGTATCTATCTACACATGTTTAGTTCTATCATAATCGATAGGATTTTTTGCAATCTTAATTGTTGCTAGGTTGTTACACCACAACCTCATTTGAGGCTCTACTTTGATTTGGAGTTCGACCAAGAGTTTTTTAATCCATACTCCTTCACAAATTCCCAATTCTAGTGCTCTATATTCAGCCTCTACATTGCTTCTAGCAACCATTGATTGTTTTTTACTTCTTCAAGTTACCAAATTACCCCACACAAAGGTATAATAACCTGTTGTAGACGTTTTATTAGTCATTGATCTAACTTAATCAGCATCTGTGAATACTTCAATACTCCTTGTCTCACCTTTCTTAAAGAATAATCCTTTTTTTAGGAGTCATTTTCAAATACTTCAAAATTCTGAATACT
>JAOQMP010000007.1:32421093-32437977 GCA_027563575.1 Erythroxylum pedicellare
ACTAAGAATTTGTGCATTGGATGCAATGTGCGGATCATACTCATCCAAGTCGGTTAAATATTTCCACCACGAACTAATGGTGAAAGACTGATTCCCATCATCAATTTCTTTTTCTGCAAACCCAAATATAAACCGTAACATACGGTCATCCATAAAACATACCTGCCCTCGTAATCTAAACCACAATTTTCTCGGTTTGCTTGACACAAACCTCAAAGATGTGAAAAACTCAAGTGTCAGCTCACGGTAAACAGGGTAATTCATTCGCACAAACCAATCCCATTTACCTCTCCGACATAATCCCATCAATTTATCTGTCAACTCTATTTAATCTAGCACCTCAAAATTAAAATACGTTGGAACCTCAATGCTTTTAGTCCGGAGTTCTCTGTACCTCTCTCCTTCTTCCTCTGAGTAAATGGGAAAAGGGGCATCATACACACCTGCAATGTCTGCAGCATTGTCCCCTTGCACCTCAGCTTCGATGGTTTCCTCTTATTTTCTAGCTCTTCGTGGGGGCATTTTCACGGTAAAAGCTGCAAATAAAAGAGCAAACCTTGCAAATGAATTATTATATCTATATATGTATATAGATATATATATATAAGTGCCTAATGCCTACCTTAAAGCATGAAGAACTTAACTACAAAGGTAAATGTCATAAATTGATCGAGTACAACACTAATCTTATCTTCACATATTATGCAAGAAATCAGAATGATGCAAAGATCTTACCACTCAATTAATTGGTGTGGTATTCGAATAACTACAAAGATATTTTATATCAATCTGGTGGTATTTACAACTCACAGTAAAAGGAAGAAAAAAGTGTGATTATTACGTGAGATCGTTTTGCTAGTTAAAGGCATCACAATGTTACATTTACAAGTTCCATAACTTCATGGTCTAATGAACTTTAGTTCTGTTGATGCCCAAATATTTCTAACTGTTTAACAACTTCCGCCATGTTAGACAATGGCAGCAGCAACGGCCACAAATATAAACAACAAAAGCACATGGACTTGGAGTGCAGTGAAGGAAAAGCAGAACTCCTCCATTTAAAATGAATCAACAAATCTGAGATGTTAGCATTCAAACTAGGACATCATATATGGTAGCTCTCAAACAAGTTCGTAGGGTGTTCAGGAAAGCTATGTGAATCAAACCTAAATACAATTCCTTATAGCTAAAGCAGCCAAAATTACGGATTTGCATTTCACAGCTCAATAAACCAGTTGGCCTTCTAAAGAGCAAGCAAACTGAAAAAGCCTCTCACTTTACAATAAATTAGGAGCCTTAAACATGCGTCAATTTGAAGAAGCAAGAACTTAGTAAGAGGCAATTCATTGCATTCAATACACTCAGCTTTCAATTCAAGCGCCACCTTCTTATTTCTTCTCCAATGTTAGTATTCATATTATTAGTACTTATTACCCAACGCAATTGCGCAGAAAATTAAAAGAAAAAGAAAAAGAATCTACCTTGGAAGGATCAACCTTTTGGAAGTTTTTGACAACGGAGATAACACGATTAGTGACCTCTGATTTGTCCAGGAAAGAGCCTCTGACCTCGTCGGAGAAACAGCGGAGAAAGGCGTAGAAGATAGTGTTGTTGGAAGGATTAGGGTTTTGATGAAAAGTAGGACATATCTTGACTCTTAGGTACTTTAGCAAAGCAGCTTTGGCCGCCATCTACCTCGACTACTAGCACCGAGCCTCGCTCAGCTTTCTCCGTTTCGGTTGTTGTTTATGAGTTTTTAGTTTCTTCCTAATACAAACGAAACTTCCTGAGCTCTCCACTATTCTGGCTATGGCCACACGAGAAACAACTATAACAACGTCGTACGGCGAAAGCCCTATAATTCTTACCTATGCCTATGTATTTTTAGAAATGAAAGGTCCAACCCAATCCCAGGGTCCAACTCAATCCGTAACAGATAAAAATCTTCCAGGGTCCAACTCAATCCTTAACAGATAAAAATCTTCGATGTAATTGATATTTATAAATTTTAACCGAATCAATCATCGTGAACATGAAACAACAGAAGCATAAGTATTACTGAACATGATACAAAGCTTAAGTGGAGAAGAGATGGCAGCTTTGTCAGGCAAGTTTCAATTTTTACATGGGAAGCCATTAAAATTCTCATGAAACACAAAAAATGCGAGAAAGACAATGACTTCACTACATAACAGAAGGAAAAACTGGAGCTTGGAGAAGAAACTGAGGTGACTTTAGTGGAAAAGAAACGGAATAGCTTCTTGTACGTTTCAACTACTCGCCTGACATTGCCTCTGTAGCTCCATAGGTATGAATGTTTTCCTTCAGTGACTTCAATATCTCTTGATAAGCTAGTTTTTTGGCCATATCCTTCTTTGCTGCCGTGGATGTACGTCTGAATATCTTGCCGTTTGCTTCAACCTCTATAGTAACTGAAATCATGCCATTGCCTCGAGCAGTAATTGGTTTACTCAGGTTGAAATGCTGTTTTTGGCACAACTGGTGAAGTTCCCTAACTGGATGGAGTTTCATTGTCTCTGGAGTAATCAAAGGTTCCAATAATGGCCTTATACTCTTGAAGACTATCTCCTTGTTGTATCCTGAATCTACAAGGATAGCCCCTGCCAATGATTCTATAACATCTCCAAGAACCTGTTAGGGAATTAGGGAAGAGCCTAATCAATATCTCAAACAAAAGAAGAAACATAGAATATGTTTGGAAGGAATGTCATTATCAAACTCTGATAGTAGGTGAAATGATTATCGAACCTTTGCCAATGATGTCTCGGATTCCCATCCGAAAGAAGAATGTTTCTTAACATGTTTAACAGCTTTGGCTATATCCCTATGAAGATCTTGTGATGCATGAAGAATATGTTTATGCAATTCTGCTCTAAGAGCAGATTGTGCAAAACACTCATTGTTCACGGAGGCTGACCTCATGTCAGTTAACATTCCAGGTGACATGTCAGGATATTGATTGTATAAATGAACGGTCATAAGATAATCCAACACAGAATCTCCAAGAAATTCCAGCCGCTGCATAAAAAGTAGAATATTGGAATCGACACCAACAAATGAACCATAAATGGTATATGAAACTGAACCATCGCCTCAAAGAGACATTAATTCTTCATGAAAAAATAGAATGAGATGTGATTATCATCAATGCCAGAAATCAATACCTGATAGCATCTAGGTATATCAGGAAACATATAAGAGCCATGAGTCAATGCTTCCAATAGTAGAGAAGGGTCCCTAAACGAGTAGTTCAACAGAGACTCCAAATAATTAATATTAACAAACTTGTCCGGCTGCACATGGAAACTCCTCTCATATGGTACATCAATGAAATCCACTTCTATACCGATCCAATTCATAAATTGCAAAGCTGCTACTTCACCACCAGCACTAAGGTAAGCACCAATCAGGGCCTCAACTACATCTGCAACTCTCTTAAGCTTTACCATCCTCCTTCCTTGTACATATATTTTTCTCATGTCAGAAAGCAACTCCTCTGTCAAAGCGGAGGTTTCAGGATTATCACCAGGAATCATCCACTTTCTTGGATCAAAAGGCTCGGTACGAATGAATCCCTGCAGTTTAAGAAGTTAGCATTCTTGCTGGCATTCAGACAACAGATGTTAGAAGCCCTACTGATAATATGAATGGAAAAAATATATTAATGTTAATAATGTCTACAATGAAATAGATAAAGCATCTATGTCATTACTACTGATAATTTAATAATTACCGGCAGTTTGCTGTCACGTCCTAGCTTGCAAAGTGAGGCATTACAAACAATCTTGTCCTTCTTAATACTGAGAAGGCCTTCATGATGATTTTGGAAGGTTTTAAATAATTGCTGGCTTGCAGCATATTTAAGGAAAGAATCCCCTAGAGTCTCTAATGATTCCAAATGAAATCTTTCCTGGCATTTCTTTGTGGTAATTGCTTCCAAAACCTACCATGCACAACCGGGTTAGCTCAAGGCCAAACAAGCACAGATTCAGTAATTACAATAAATATGGAACTAAATACGAGCTTATGTATGGTTAAGACAGAAATTAAATAAACCTAAATATACTGGTAAAACTGTAGAATATCATCAACACATGATGACATGATGTCATAAGTCACTGAATATTATTTAAAAAAGGACATAGCACATAAAACTGCAGACTGTAATTGTTACAGGATACCTTCGTGGTTGGAATGGTAGGAACTTCTGGACAACACTTCTTCAGGCTGCTAGCAATGAGCAGGGACTCCAGTCGATACATAATAGATGGGATGAATGTGAAAGTATAGAAGGTAGTCACTGATATAGGGCACATGATGATACTGCAAAGTTCAGGGGGCAACTCTACAAATGCTTTTTTTGATTCTACAAAAATAAAGCATAGAATATTAAAAATTTGATGACCACATAAATAAACAATGACTACCATATCAACAAAAAAAAATCATGACCTTTCTCCTTCTTCTGTCTGCTTGTACAGATGTAATTTTTGACTGTAAAAATATGGCGAGCTTTCAATAGTAACTGTTGGTCATAACACAAAGTGATATTGTACCTGCAATTCAATTCAAGCTTGGCATTACTTCAAGCCACCTACTATTTTGCTTGAATATGACGTAACACAAATGCAAATTATTTCTTAAAATAATGTTACGCACTTTTTTTTATAGTATTCACTGTAAGTCATGAAACCTTCATTCTGATGCCTCAAACGTGATCTCCCATCTAAATCATCAAAAAAGCCAGTGACACAATAGAGTTTTCCATTATGTGGGGTGCAAACCAAAGAATTCTGAAGCATGCATTTGCATGCAAGACCACTTTTGGTCTGTAAAGCACCAGAATTATCATTAAGAGGACAGTTCGAATGATTCTTCCAAGCATCTTCATATTTGAACAACACAGAAGTAACAGTTGCCCAATCAATGGAAGGCTTATAGCATGACACTGGAAGTAGAAAATAATCTACCAGAGGATCATTTTCTGCATGCAATATACTTGAACCCTTATATATCTTAGTCAGCTTGTGGTCTAACAGAACCTCAAAAAGACCGATATTGAACATCCTGCATAAATTGATCTGTTTAACAATGAAAAGGACTTCAGAATGCAGAAACAATACAAAATTCTATCTCAATTGCACAATAGCATTGCAACTAAGTAGTGTAGAACTAGATGCCATACCGTTTCCGATGGAAAGGTTAACTCTCCAGCATCTATCAAGTTCACCATCAATGAACCTCTCTCACCTTCTAATTCAAAATTCAAACTTAGGATATCGGAGTCAAGTTCACTTGGGATCATGAGCACAATATCATGAACCGGAATGTCATACGCAAACTTCTGATTTAATTTGATCAGGTAAGAGTGATACTTCTGACTTAACCTGTGTGGACCGTGATAAACCAGATCAGGTGGAAAATAAACAGGTTGATCATCATTATAAGGTATGCTCCCTGTACAATGCAAAAGTTTTTAGTGTTGCAATAAAAAGGATGAAGACCATTGCAAGGGAAATAAAGTACTTGAAACTATGAAAATGCACACCAGCTTCTTTAACATGAGCCTCTTCCACAAAAGTATCTGGAACAAGATAATCCGTTAAAGCACCTAAAGCGTGCAGTTGTTTACATGCTTCAAGACATGCCTTCTGCTTCAGAGTTGTAATGTTTCCTTCAACCACAATAGACCGTATAGGACAGCTCGAGGGGAGATGAAGAGTAAAAGTCTTGTTTTCCTTCTCCATAACACACCTGGGAGCAGGTTTGAAGTACCTGGAGAGCATGTACCATAAAAGGAAACTCAAATGAAAGATTAGGGAAGATATTAAAACTAAAGAGCAAAGCAATAATCAAAATAAGTAATATGAATTACTAACCCATCAGAAGGAAGGCGCGAGCAGTAGAAATATATCAAACTAATGCTAGAACTAAGAGTAACAATTGCACCAGTGCTTTCAACTTGAAAGAAATCATCATCATTGAATTCACCCTCAAAAGATGAACAAGGAAGGGCAGCATGGCGTAGAGACTCCTTTCTCATTATATCACCACTTGCAAGATACTTCTCCATTCGAGATTGGGTACAGATGTCCCCACTGTATAATTTTGAAGATAAAAAGAACTAAAAATTTTATCACAAAGTTGCTCCTAAAGATAAATCGACTGTATGCCCTCAAAATGAATACGAAGAATCTGAAGGTTTTTGCAGCAGTACTATATCATGAGCTGAAATCTAAGATGGCTATGAACAATGCCTACCTCTTCAACATAATCACATACTCAGAATTGTGCATTCTAGCACGACCTCGAGACTGTATGAAACTACAAACGGTGTCTGAAGGATCAAATCTAATCACTAAATTGCAGCTTTGTACATCCAAACCTTCCTCAAGGATTGATGTTGCAACAATGATGTTCACCTGTAAAAAGTTTATTGTTTCATTACAACCAAGTGAATGCAGAAAATGAATCAATGGGATTTAGTTACCAATCCATCTCTGAATTCATCCACAATCTCATCTTGTGCCTTCCGACTTTGGTGTTGCAGCCGTGAAGAATTTCCTGCAATGTACTTTGTCTTCCAGTTACTATATTTTGGGAGCAATTCACCGAGTAATGATTCAACAACCACTGCTGTAATGACTCTTTCTACGAACACAATGCATCTGATGTCCTTTAAGTTCCTGTATTTGTAAAATGCTAACTTGTGAAATGGAACAATCATTGAAAACAACCCAATTCTACTGCATAATAAAATAACACAAAGTTCAGATAAAATACTTCATCAATGATTAAATGGTTAAAATGACAGAATATAATTAACGGATGTAATAAAACTCCCATGAAGATTCCTAGTGACCTATCACATATCAGATGTTGGCAGAAGACCAAACATGATGATAGGTGTCCAAGAAATAAAGCATGACTTCATGGATGAAGTTAAACATCAGTGTACAACCTCATCTATGAGTAATGATGTGTTCACTGAGTAATAATGATGTTCAAAAGTACCATTCAGATTCCATAAAGTGCATTAGAGAAAACATTATGGCAGAACCAACTCATTTTAGAAATAGGAGAGGCAGGACATATATGCATTATGAGGACTTCTTTTCAATTGCTTGAAAAAATAAAACTCCTGCTTTCCTTCACTGTCCACTTGCATTGATCAAAAGAATATATGCAACATGTTTGTTCAACAACAACAAATTAAAACGAGCATCACATCATGAAGAAGTCTGACACAAGAAGATTACCATTATTAATCTTCAACAATAATAAATTAAACTGCATTAGTCATGAACAAACCTGTAATCAAGAAGAGATTCAATGAGGCATACAGTTTTTGTAGTCAGAAGACCCGCATCCAAATAAGCACTAGAATCATCAAAGTCACGCCAATTTAGACCTAAATTTTTAGACCATGAATGGAAGAAGAATTAGAGAAAGGAGGAAAAGCAATTGCAAAATGCTATTGAAGACTAAATTATCAAGTACTAGTATCATGGAGTCAAACATATTTGTACCAGTACTGATGTGATTTTCAAATGCAAGAGATGCTTTTGCACTGAAATCTTTAACAATTTTCTCACTAAGGCTGCCAAATTTACCCATTGAAAGAAAATCAGTATCATCAAGCGACATAAACTGCGCTGCCTGTTTACGAAAATTTGTGTTAGAAGTCAGTAATACTTGTACCTGCTGCTAAATTGACTACTAGTAGAGAAAAGATGCAGATTATACCTTAAAGGCCAACCAAACACCAAGTTCATTCAAACAATACATTATATTTAAATAGATCTTTGATAGTTTCTTTCTTGCAGATTCTGCAGTCAAATCATTGAGATCCAAATGATTCAATTCTCCTTCATGCTAACAAACATTTCAGCTATTATTAGTACCATTGTATAAGCAAAAATGGAAAGTCAAAAGAGATTAAATTGCATCAAACTTTTAAATGGTTGTTATACCTGTGCTTTTAAAGTTCTGATAATTTCTTCAACAGGCTCATAAATAAGGTATGGGATATCAATATGCTTGTAAAATTTGAATTTGGGTGCTGAATATGGTATAAAATGAGCAACCACAGCTTCACTAGCAGTTGTGTAAACCTTCAACATGAAAAAAAAAATGTATAACGAGTATTGAAACCAAAAATATTAAATGCATCAAATTGTTTTCAGAAGAATAATAACCAAAAATTTGGAATTCAATGCCTTTAGACACAATGCCACATTGAACACAAGTTTTAAACCAAGCCCAACAGTTTAAGTTTGTGATTTAGTAGCATCATATCTATCTTTGGGGCATCTGATGAAGGACAAAACAATTAGATGCATGCCTACCTCTTAAACATTTTTCTCATAGAAAACATAATCCAACTTATTATTCCAGTTCTAAAAATAGAGACAGGTTACAATATCTGAGACACAAAAAAGATTTAAGTAACACGTAGCAACCTTTGAATTCATAATAGTCTCAAGTTCATGAATTTTTTCCCAGTAACTGGATGATGTGTTCCCACCTGTGTGATGAAGTAAAATGGTATTCAGAAGACAAAGAAAATGGAGGCCAATATGCAGTGGAAGATCATGTCAAATACAGTAAGCTAACAGAGTGCAAAGGGTCTATTGCCAAGGCATACCCTTGGCCTTTATCGGAGAAGCTGTCATTCCAAATATCCTAGGAAGTTCAGAATTGCCAATGCGTAATTGGCGGTGATAGAACTCCTGAAATGAAACTTCAAATTTCAAAACCAGGAGAAAAAAATCATGCAACATTCTCAACTACAACACAGCTAATGATCATTATGAAAATGCAGAAGTATAGCACAAAAAATAGCTTTATAAGTAGATAGGAAAATGTCTTGGCAATAACAAGAGAGTGCACCTATTGTTTTTAAAAAGCTGTAGCTTAACTTTGGTTCGAACATATTCAGGCTATTCTACTTAAGCTTGATCTTTACTTTTTCTTTAACATCATTTTTTCCCACGAAGGGTTACTATGCTTATATTTTGTATGAAATCTATGAACTTATGAGCAATCATAAACAGTAGATATCAAACAAGATTTTCTATTGTCAAGAGTCTCCTCACCGTGTCAATGTTAAGCTATTTGTAAGTGCCGCATACATATTCAACAAGTAAGCAACCAAATGATCAAGGGAGAACAACTTACAAAGACTCATTCTTAACATAGCTGTTTTATTCTCAGAAGAAAAGTAGAGATTCGTCCCAAATGAAACAAATATTTGTCTAAATAAAAAGAAAAGAAAATTGAAGAAATCAATGGAGAGATATTACTTACAGACATGATACAAGCATAGGCATGTTTACCCCTGGCGTGATGGCATTCATCAAATATCAAAACCTTTATAAAGTCTAGCTTGAAAAATCTATGCCGCAAGCCATCCAGCAAAATCTGAGGTGTCATTACAAGTAACTACAAGAGTAAAGCATCATCAGAGCTAGTTTGGTTGCATTTCGCTTGTTCTCTTTCCGAACTTTAAGAACCAACCTTTGCAGACTAAGAAACGGAAAGCTTTTAAGAGCCATATGGAATGGACTTAAAAAATTATTGAAGGAAAATGCAAGTAATAGTAGGTTGGTAAAAATACCTCATGTTTCTCTATCTCTTTCTCCCATGTGGCTGCATCCCAGAAGTCAACTCCCATACCTCCATTGTACGTACCCACTTTTAAGTCAGTGTGCATTCCCACAGCTTGAGCTTGCTAGAAATTACGAAGAACAAGAAGTAAATCACACATGGAAAACACAAACGTCTTTCAGTGTTCATTACATCACACAGAAGATACTACATATAACATGTGCGCAACGCAAGGGGAAAAGGAGAGAAGAAGAGAAGAAAAGCACTGGAATGAGACGCACCTGGCTGATCAGAACAACTTTAGGTACCAAGAAGACAGCAATGAAAGGAGAAGGCTTACGTAGGAGATAGGCATAATTTCGCAAAAGCATTATAGCAATCAAAGTCTTGCCGGAGCCAGTCTCCAAGAACACAATTGTATTCTGCTTCAATGCCATCTCCAGTGCCTCAAGTTGATAACTTTAGACAAACAAGGAGCATCAATGAATAAAAATAACAGAAAAGAAAATCGAAGACCAAAAAGAAAGCGAGAAGTAACCTCCTAGCAAACGGGAGAGGAGAAGCAGAAGTAGCACCAATGTCCCTCTTCTCTTCATCCATTGATCAAAAAGTTTGAGACTTCGCAATTCAAACAGCAATCAGAAAAGCTTGCAATGTACAACGAGGATCATGATACAGAATGAAAAAGTATATAAAAAAAACAGAGACAGCAGCTCTTCTACCTCAGAAAGTTCGGAAAGAGGAACGACCCTTTTTTCCTTCTCTTGGCAGGCGGCAAAATAAGAGTTTTGCAAAGTGGGCAGTGGATGAAGGATCGTGCCGAGCACATATGTATATATATAGTGGGTTAATTTTGTAAGACAAGAATCAAGTAAAGGGTGGTCAAACTTGCCTTCGAAGTACCTTGTCACCTAAGGTCCTCTCACTCGTTATAGCACTGATTCGATCGCACTTTGAAAAAATAAAAGAAAAAGGAAAGGGCACCGAGGCTTGAATGAATGAGTGATTTTTGTGAGGAAATTTACGGTTGGGTAGATAGATTTTCTTGTCATTTAATCGTCTCAACAATTTTCCACGACTAAAATAGATAGGATGCATAACCAGTAATGAATACTACAAACAATCTTCTTGAAGGTAACAAACAAACATGTTTCACGTTCTTTCTTCCTGTGATTCTGTTATTGTTTCTTGCACTTTTGAAAAAAATAAAAGAAAAAGGAAAGGGCACCAAAGTCTTGAATGATTTTCTTGTCATTTAATCGCTTCAACAATTTTCCATAACTAAAACAGTAATGAATATTACAAACAATCTTCTTGAACATAACAAGCAAACATGGGTTTTCACGTTCTTTCATCCTGTGATTCTGTTACTGTTTCTTGCGGCACTGCTTCACATGCTAAAATTCCCTCTTTTTCCGCTTTTGATTATGGGTTGGTTGGGCTGGGTCTATGGTGGTGGGTGACTGGATAGGCCTAGTGTTGTTGTTCTTTTGTAAACAGAACCCATTAAATTGGTGGGTTCGAAGGAAGAGGATGAATTTAGCAATAGCATTCGGATCGACTCGGGTTAAACGATTCTACTTAGCAACGAAGTAGTAAGTGACAGATGATTGATTGAACGCTTCAGACTTTGTGGGGTCTTTGTTCCAAGTAATAGACGAGGGGTTTTGATATGTTTATTGGCAATCTCTTCTCTGCTTTTGAGTGCGATGTTGATGGGAGACAGCAGATGCACTCTTGACAGGGCAGGGCAGGACGAGAGCAGTTCCAACTTTTAGTCATCATTAATTCACAACTGGTCGAGGGAGACTTGAGCGCTAAGTTATGTTTGGGCTGGAGCACTTGTTATATTTAGGATGTTTTAATTCTGTTTTAATTTAATTTAGTTCATAAGTTTATGCAAATTTTAATTAAATATGTGAATAAGATACAATAATACTCAGCCAAAATTAGTTATCTGAAAGAATATGTTCGATGTATTTGGTTCCCAGATCATGTAATGTACGAAAAGGGATGTTCAGTTCTGTCATGTGAGCGATGCCCTCTTTCGATGGGAACGGATCCTTCAACACGCCCAAGATCATGGGAACAGGTCTGTGTTGGACGGTCAAACTTACCAGTGCATGCAACGCAATAGCCAAAGCCAAGGGAACCAAGGCAATAACAACCCAAGCTCCAGAACTTCTTCTTCAGTGCTCTGCTCACTCCTACGAAGAAAGGTCTGTTTATGATGGTGGTGGAGAGAGACTGCATGTTGCAAAAACAGCTTTTTGCAACGACAAGCAGTGGAGCAGACAACAAATCAATATTTTGTTAAGAAACCATCATGAAACAACTAGGAAGGAACAGTAGTGGGTGCAACAAGTTTTTCTTTTCACGAGTACAGGCTCACGATCTGTATCTGCAGGTTCACCATTGCTGCCACTAGCGGTGATCAGAGCTCTTCATCCGAAAATAATAAACAACAGCAGAAGACGACGACGGCGACCGCTCTTGGTAGCCAAAACGGTGCCATCGAAAGTCAATGATACTTATGGTCAAAGAAATTCTACCTACTGTGGAGTGAGCAGACCACAGATATGTTTATTTATACCTTTATCAGCCCCCCATTCAGCAGTTCAATCCCACTTTTGGTAGATTTCTTTGTTATGAGGTTTTGTATTTGCAGACAAACTCGCAAAGGAAGCAAGGTATATAAATATACATTTCAAAGATTTCTCTTTGGATTCGATCATCCTTGTCTACTATCTTGGTTTTCCTGTTTCTTTGTTGCAGTGCTATGTTCTAAAAGCAAACACTTAAAAAGGAACATGAACATGATTATTTCTTTGGTTTGATATGATTCTCATGAAAGTTCACTTTTTTAGTTATATATCATATATCTGTAACAAGTATTGAGCAGGGCAAACTATCTGGTTTTTGACTCCATAACAAGCACCTTGAAATACCATCTAACATCTATGATACCCTCTATTCCTTCTCATATTTTTCATTTATCAGACAAGTTAGTAGACAGGATAAAGGTACCCATACAACTTTAGCCTTATTCTTGAAATGGAAACAACGGTATTGAGAGAGGAAAACAAACTCGCTCTCTCTTATTATGGAAACAAGAGAAACAGAGGAGCCCAACCTTGAAAGGAAGAGAAAGGAGTAAGGCACCGATAAAGATTGAGCTTTCAACTACCCAATTTGAAAGCATCCACAAAGAGACCTAAACAGACACCAGCTTTCCAGTAGTTCATCATGACCACAAAAGATTCTAATCTCCTCATTAATAGAGAAGGCGGCTTTTTGTACATGAGCATACCAATCCCTTCAATAGCAGCAACCACAACACCTGCAACTAGTACATCCCAATCACCTGTCTGTCCTAGGATGGTAGCCAATGCATTTGCTGTATAGAAACCTAAGAGTAGGAGAAATATCTTCATTGGGAAATTCTTTCTCGCAGAATTAAGCTTCACCAGGAGCTGTCTACCACCTGCACTCACCAATCTGCCCAGTCTAGTGCTACCAATGCCTGAAGGACTTGCACTATTCAGGCTATCTTGTTCTCCATTTCCAGATGTCCCATCTGTGTTCAAGGCAAATGCGACTCTCCACCGATGTCTTATCACAAACCTGTTCCAAGATGGGCAAACAGATGGTCTTATACACTTGAGGAGATATAAATTTCTATAGCTGAAGTAACCTAATAAGATTCCGGGCCAAAACATCCTGGTGAATGCAAGATGAAGGAAAGAAGCTGGTTTATGAGAATATCGAGTAATTTCATCAGATAATAGTAGGGAAAACCAGCTAAGCAAGACCTAAGAAACAAAATACCTTTGATGATTGGATGAACAACCACATACTGAAATCGACAAAATCCAAATAGATTCCAGAATTGAACTATTTCCAGAAACCAAACTGAGTTTGATTTCACTTATTTAAATGGGGACAAATAAGTAGGGAGTTGCAATTGAGGAGGTAAAGAAAAAGTACCTACTTTCTGGGAAAAGATGGAGACTTAAAGCCAATCCATCGATTAAACATGGCCTCACTGCTCGACTTCTGCGTAGCAGAAATTGGGAGGACTACACAAAAGCATGAAGATGATGTTTCTGTGTCCATTATTGTTGATAAACCAGAGTTTAGAATCCTTGCTCCCCTCATTGAACAGCCCATCAACTAAAAATGCACCAATTCAGAGAAAACCATTTTTGTTAGAGCATCTTTACTCAAAAAGCTCAACTTTCTACCAATACCTTGTAATGCAGCGATCTTTAACCCTAAAACCTTATCAATTTGAATGGAAGCAAGAGAACTTATCGGAATAGAATGAGCAGAAGATTAACCTCTAATGTGAAGAAAGTATGCGCTTTCACTGCTTTGTGCTGGAACCTACTTTGAGAGTGACATTAACAGAGGCACACCGTCTCTTCCGTTGCTTGTGAAGTAGAAGAAAGGAACACAAAGAAGGCAAAGGAGGCGCGCAGCCAGCCAAGCTATCATAAGCTAAAAAATAAAAAAAAGGTTAAATCCTAAAATACAGGTGGCACGATTGGATAGGAAGTACCTTTCTTATGGCATAGCCTTCGCTGCAGAGAATCAGAACCCAACTTGAAGAAAAAGACGCCATTTTCACCGGCATTTACCTTCTTCTTCTGCTACTAGAAACGGTACTGGCGGTTTTGGGGTTTGGAGGGAACATGACAAGTCGTGTGTCGTTGTTGTTGATATCAGTAATCCTATTTTGGCCTAGCCTCATATCCATTCCAACTCTTGCCGCCCATCGACAACAAGATGAACTCGTCCACGAAGAAGAAGAAGAAGAAATGGGAGGAGAGGGATTGATAACTTCACAACCTGAAAAATGGCAAGGTAGAGTCATAAAAGTCGAAGGAGGCCCCGAATCAGTGATATGGATAGTCCAGCTTTCTGATCTCCACTTCAGCGTACACCACCCTGATAGGGCCCTTGACTTTAGGAATATCGTTGGTCCTGCTCTTAGCATGATCAATCCCTCCCTTGTTCTCGTCACCGGTGATCTCACTGGTATGTTATGGTATTGGTGTTTTTCTTTTCCAAATCCAGTTTCTCTTCTTCTTCTTTTTCTATGTTAAGAGTTGATGAATGCCATATTTGAAATTGATCTCACGTCACGTTCTGCTGTATCATTTGTTTGTCATTATGACACTTCCTTTTATGAATGCTCAAATAAAAAAATGGTTCTCGCATGTTCATCTTAAGTCCAGTCATAATTCACATATACCTCTAATAGCTAGCAGCTTCTGTTTGAGCATTCTGGAGAGCTTACCATATGTTGTAATGGGCACCAATTACTTGAAATTTGATTTTATTTTTCTTTTGGCTCGAATTGATACATCAAACCAAACTGATGACATGTTGAACACATCCTAGAGTTCTTTAACGTATCACTAGTTTCTTAAAATTCAAGTGGATCTTACTATTTGTGTGTGAGCTATATCTCCCAAGTTCCAACAACCCCGATTTCACGGTTTAGGCTGCTCCCATTTTGCCCGCCACTACTGAGGAATCGCTTTTGCTTTCTTTTCGTCTGGTTACTAAGATAGAAAACGTTCAACAGAAAGACGTGAACCATCTGAAACACATCTGGCTGCTTAAGTCCTTGTCATGATATTTACTTGCTTTCTTTGCTAGGTTCGTTTTTATGTTCCATCAATGACCATTTAGTTCTGATCTCGTCTCTCAATAGTCAATACTGGTCCGAAATAGTTATATGTGTAAGGAACAGCCTTTTGGACAAACAAGATTCAGTTTTGATGCTATTTTCCATATTTTCTTTATTGATAAGTCACAAGCATCTCCTGTTCCTTTTCTCATGCATGCACTTTTTAAATATGAGTGTGAACCACATGATACTCTGGATTTACGCCTGATTTTCTATTCAAGTATTGCTAGCTGAGGCTTGTAAAAAATATTCTGTTCTTGTCTCCGGCAGATGGGAAAAGCAAGGATTTGTTGACCATGAAACAAAATGAGGGGGAGTGGCTAGAATACCAGAATGTAATGGAAGACGTCATAAAAAGAAGTGGCCTGGATAAGAGCATCTTCTTTGATCTCAGAGGAAATCATGACAATTTCGGTGTGCCACTAGTAGGTGGTTCATTTGATTTCTTTTCGAAGTACAGCATTAATGGACAACTGGGAAGAAGGAAAAATGTCAACAGTATAACCCTTGAGGTCAGTTGTTCCATTTTGAAGAGATTAACAATAGTCACTGTCCTAGATAATCCTAGGGACATGGTTTTGAATTCTATTTCCTGAAAGTTGATTTGTTTAAATTCCTTCCTTTTCTTTAAATTATGTAAACATGTGGGTATGTTTTTGTATGGCCCAAACTTTCATCTTATTCAGTATTTGCGCTTGATTAGCTCGCATATGTCATCATTGTTTCTGCCCTATTTCTTAGTTGATTTCATCAAAAATTATTTGATCTGCTTTGACAACTCTGTGCATTTTTGACCACCTTTCCCTTCTCCATTTTCTGTCCTTCCCACTTCATAAAATAGAACATGCAAATGGTTGCAGATGGTATGGAATAGATTATGCTTAGCAAGGAAGGTCAAGTGTGAAGTGCTATTCTTGAGAACATAGTTATTCTCTCCTTATTCTAAAAAGAGACAACTTGAAATCTATCAGTCTTGTTTAAATGTCGTGTTTGATCCACTTTACAGACGCTGGATTTATATTTACATGAAATCAACTTTCAGTGTCCACATTACACTATTTTGTGAAAAACCAACTTTTATTTTTGGAATCCTTATGTTGGTGGCACAAATCAACAACTTCTCTTGCTTATGACTTAATGATCCTTCTATCTGAATCCTTATACTTTTTTGTTGCGTCTTCCAGACTGCCGAGCGTAGACATCTATTTGTCGGACTGGATAGCACATCCAGGACTGGATTACGGGGCCCTACTAATCTTTTTGGGCATCCTACTGATCAATTGCTGAGTCAAATAGATATTCAGCTATCACAATGGGATTCTCAGTTGGAGAAACCTGTGACTAAGATAGCCTTTGGACATTTTCCACTCTCCTTTTCTGCAATCTCACGTTCTAGGAAGAGCTTGAAAGACGTATTTCTCAAGCATTCTTTGTCAGCTTATCTATGTGGGCATCTTCATACAAAGTTTGGTAAGAATCTGAAAAGGCTTCACATGTCAGATCAAAAGTATCTATTCTCTCAGTTGTTCCAGTTAAATATTCATCAATTTCCTTCC
>JAOQMP010000007.1:32438077-32451445 GCA_027563575.1 Erythroxylum pedicellare
TTCTAATTTTAGAAACTACTTTTCTAAAATTAATTAAGAATCAATATAATTATTAATCTTAATCAAATTAAGAAAAAATAATTATGCTAATTTTTGAATTGATTTGATGATTAATTTAATTTAATAATTCAATACTAGAAAAATTACACTAAATTTCATAATGTTCCTAATAAAATTTGCCCTTTGAAAACAATTTTTAACAATTGGAAAACACCCTTTTTCAATTTTATTAGGAGTTGAAATTAATTTAATCTTTATTAAATTAATAACATGACATTTAGGGTTTTAAAACAATTTTAAAACACATTTAAAAAAGGTTTGGGTGTCTGGCGTGTGGATTACACACACCAATCGCGTCTACAAGGGACATCCTGCAAGGACAATGGATGCGTGTCCCACATGTGCCCATAGTCTTCTCCACGAAGCATCTCCTCCTTCTGAAACACTCCCACATCGTCTAACTCTTCGAACCACTCCTTCCACATCGTTTCATCTCTTCCATGCTTCTCTCACGTTTCCCTTAACCAACGGGTCTCATAATCGTCATCCTCTCCACCACCTTGCATTTATGGGTGAGTATTCACCCAGCGGTGTTGCATGGTGGTGACGCTAAATCAGTGGCGTCACTGACCCATAATCACCAGCGACTCCATAGGTCAACCGATGCCTTGTGTCATGACTATCGACACTCACCAGTGGTGTCGTCAGATGCAAACCAGATGCGAATAGATGGGCGATAATCGCCCATCTTGTTCTCCTTCACCCAACCCAGAACTCATAAAGGCATAAATAGAGATCGTGCATAGTCAATTTACACAATTAGTAAACACAATCACAAGGGGAAAATGCAGAAAATCATATGCAAGACGTCGTATAAGGATTACAGAAAACCTTGAACCCATTATTTGGAAATAGTTTCCAGAAATAAATATAAAAAACATAGATTTAGTTTTGGCTTAATCATATAACATAGAGAAGAATACCCCAAATAAGAACACTCGTTAATAGCTTCCGAGAAACAATTTCAAAAATTATTAAACAAGAATAGTGGTAAAACTTTTGTCGTATCTAAAACATTAAAACCAAATCAGCAATAAGAACAATTCTAGGTTCAGAATATAAACTGTTCATATTCTAATTCAATTAAAAATTATAACCAATAACAATCAAACATTTTAATCAAATTATAGAAATAAAACTGGCTCTAATACCACTGTTGGGAAACCGGGTTGAGATCCAATCCTGACCATAGAGGAATAATCATGAAACTTTTTCGTGACTTTTGATTTCCTGAAAACCAAGATCTATTTAAATCTATAAAATGATTAACAC
This sequence comes from Erythroxylum pedicellare, assembly GCA_027563575.1. NCBI lineage: Eukaryota > Viridiplantae > Streptophyta > Magnoliopsida > Malpighiales > Erythroxylaceae > Erythroxylum > Erythroxylum pedicellare. The sequence goes on from JAOQMP010000007.1 coordinate 32,439,410, forward strand.
AAATCATAATAAAGCGGAAATTTAATTGATACTTTATTTTGAAGCTTGATCTTTATCTTGTTATATCCCTCGAACTATTTTCGAAACCAATCCGCCTCAGCCACTGTAGCCAACACAAGTGTCCAGCCTCTAACGGTATCCACAGAATGAGTTGAGAGAACTCCATAACTCTTACAGAGACGGTTAAGCATGAAATGCTAGCTCTATAGAGCTTAAGCCTATTTATAATCAGCTTTGGTCGTTTTAGTAATTTAATTAAAATTAAATTCTATTTTCAATCAAAATTTAATTAGAATTAAAAATAATTCTAATTAAATACCAATTATATCCATATAAGATTCAATATATCATATTGATCCTTATTTATTAAATATCTCATATTTAATTATAAAGTTTCTCAAACTTTACAATCAAGTCCAACTTGATTAAATTAACTTTGCTCTTTTTAACCCATTCTATATGTGAGACCCATTAAGTTCCCAAATATGTTGGCAATGATTATAAAATCTAATTTATAATTAAAATTAGATAAATTAAAACTCCCTTTAATTTATCTTTAATTCTCTAATTAAACAATTTATAATCATAGACCAAGATTGGCGTCTAGTAATGCATCATGACCACCTAAATATTTAGAAATGTCAAAGTAGTTTTGACTAACCTTTCTGTGCATAATTTTTTGTATAATTCAATCCTTTCATTAGACAATGTTCTGATTGGACATAGAGCTTGAAATTAATGTCTACTCTATTTTGAGTCTAATCATATTAGTTCTCTGCCATTAACTTATTAATTCAATTAATGACATTTGTAAACTATTTACAAAATATCATTTCACCTTGGCCAAGGATTTCTTAAATTAATACTAATCAATAACAACGAAACATTCTCCCTAATTACTTTAGGGTGATGAATTCTATCTTGATCATTCAACTATATCCATATAGTTCATGTTACATCCAATGACTACCGATTAAACGACCTATAATTAAACAGATCATAAGTAGTATTAAAATATAGCAATCCCCATACAAGATAACTTTGATAATCTCAAGTCAAATGATCACTCATACAATCATTGCAATGAGAATTCCGTAGACATACAAGTAATGTTCAAAATGGATTTCTCATATCAGGTATGTTCAGTGAACTTGTTCTCTAGCAAGCACCCATATGTTTATTTAAGTATCTCTATACTTTAGTCTATGAGATCGACTACTTCCTTCATAAGAAAAAACAAAATGTTTGCTAGTCTTTTTACGTTCTATTAAGGTCTAATCTTAATAGAACAATGACTAGGAATATTTACGAATAATAAATAAATGCAATATGAATCTCATAATTATAATATCATTATAATTTCATTTGCAATGCACAATTGTCCTATGGACTTTATGATATACATCTAAACATGTACAAGATAAAGAATGTGTTTAAATATTTGTCACTAAACTACAACCAAAGCGATTGGCTGTAGGGCATAAATCAACATTTTGAGCTATCAATTTCGTTGTTTCCATTTCTTTTGGATATAAAATGAGACTTTCAGGTTATCTGTTGATAGATTCAAACTGGGTCGAATCAAGACTTCTTCCTTTTTTTTGCTTTCACTCTTGAGAAATGATTTGTGAAATTGGAACTCTATTGGTGCATGGGTAAGGGAAATAGTTTGGAGCTCCATTCTAAATTTGTATGCATAACATTAGTTAAAAAGTTGCATTCCTTGCTTCTTTTGATCTTTATTTTGTATATCTGTTGCATTCTAATTTTTTTATACATTTTCAAAAAAATCTCCTTTTGTCCCAAGCTACTCAATTTAGATTGTTTGTTCGTCATCCTATTTAATTTGAAACTAAAGTTAAGAAAAATTGTTGAGATAGAATTGAATGTTTTAATTTATTAATTCACGATGATAATTCTTTGTCTTGCTTCAAAAACTAAGAATGGAAGAAGAAGAAGAAGAAGAAAGGGGACAAGAGGGATTGACAACTTCACAACCTAAAAAATGGCAAGGTAGAGTCATAAAAGTGGAAGGATGCCCCAAATTAGTGATATGGTTAGTCTAGATTTCTGATCTTCACTTTAGAGTACTCCACCTTGCTAAGGCCTTTGACTTTAGGAATATCGTTGGTCCTGCTCTTAATATGATCAATCCCTCCCTTATCCTCATCACCAGTGATCTCATTGGTATGTTATGGTATTGGTGTTTTTCTTTTAAAATTTCTCTTCTTTCTTTTTTTTTTTATGTTAAGAGTTGAAGAATGCCATAGTTAATATTGATCTGACATCACATTCTTTACTGTATCAATTTGTTTGTCATTAGTTAACACTTTGTACTTATGATTGCTCAAATAAAAAAAGGTTTTTATATGTTCATCTTAAGTCTAGTCGTAATTTATATCTACCTTTAATAGCTAGCAGCTTTGTTTAAGCATTTTGGAGAGCTAACCATATGTTGTAATGGGCACCAATTACTTGAATTTTGATTTCATTTTTCTGTTGGCTCAAATTGATACATCAAACCAAACTGATGACGTGTTGAACAAATCCTAGATTTCTTTAAGATATCACTAGTTTCTTAAAAATCAAGTGGATCTTACTATTTGTGTATGAGATATATATACTCAAGTTGAAAACATTCCACATAAAGAAGAGAACCATCTGAAACACATTTGGCTGCTTAAGTCCTTGTCATGATATTTACTTGCTTTGCTAGGATCCTTTTTATGTTCCATCATTTACCGTTTAGTCCTGATCTCGTCTCTTAATAGTCAATACTGGTCTAAAATAGTTATATTTGTACGAAGCAGCCTTTTAGACAAACAAGATTTAGTTTTTATGCTATTTTCCATATTTTCTTTATTGATAAGTCATAAGCATCTCTTGTTCCTTTTCTCATGCTTGCGTGACTCACTAGCTTTACGCCTAATTTTCTATTCAAGTATTACTAGATGAGGCTTGTAAAAAATAATATGTTCTTGTCTTGAGCAGATGGGAAAAGCAAGGATTTGTTGACCATGAAACAAAATGAGGAGATTGGACAGAATACCATAATATAATGGAAGACACTATAAAAAGAAGTGGATTGGATAAGAGCATCTTCTTTGATCTCAGAGGAAATTATAACAATTTCGGTGTGCCACTAGTAGGTGGTTCATTTGATTTCTTTTCAAAGTGCAACATTAATGGACAACTAGGAATAAGGAAAAATGTCAACAATATAATTATTGGGAAATATCTAGCTAGATATCTTCTAGATATTATTGACTCCTAAAAGTTAGCAATTCAAATCAATTAGGAAATTATGTACAGATATTAGGATATTATGTACAGATATTAGTTTCATAGAATAGCCATCTTTATTTCTATATATACATGTACCTATGATTGACCTAATAAGATATTGAGAATAATTTACCACATCTGTTCAGAATTTCTGCATGGTATCAGAGCATACCTGAACAGTCCTAAACCCTAGCCGCTCCTTAATGTCTATAATCCTACCCATCTATGTCAACCATGTCCGACATTGCTAAATCCTCTAACCCATCTATTCAAACAGCTCCTCCTCACAATCCTACCTCAGATTCTCATTCCATTCAGATCACTACTATATGGCTGAATGGAGAGGATTCTCTTCAGTAGTCCCAATCAGTTATAATGTACATCCGTGGTAGAGGCAAGATTGGATATTTAACTAGTGATAAGAAGGAAGCTACAAATAATGATCCTACACACTGAATATGAGATGCTAAAAAAATATGGTTATGACATGGATGGTAAATTATATGGAGGAGGATATTAGCTCCAACTATATATGTTACCACACAGCTAAGGATTCTATAGAGGAGGATGTTAGCTCCAACTATATGTGTTACCACACAGCTAAGGAGTTATGGGACAATGTGAATGAGATGTATTCTGACTTGGGAAACTAGTCCCAAGTGCATGAACTAACTATCAAATTGGGTAAGATCCACCAAGGTGAGGACAATGTTACTAAGTACTTTAATTCCCTAAAACATTTGTGACAAGACTTAGATTTATTTAATGACTATGAATAGAATCCCCTGATGACTATAACTATTTTCAAAAAATAGTAGAGTATAACCAAAATTTTAAATTCTTAATTAGACTTAATATTGAGTTCGATGAAGCTAGAGGCAGGATTACTAGAAGACAACCACTTCCATCCATTGGGGAAGTCTTTGCAGAAGTTCGACATGAAGAGAGTAGACGGTTTGTGATGCTTGGCAAACGAAATCCTACACCAACTATTCAAAACACAACCATAGTTGCTGGGAATGTTGTTGGTCGTACTAAAAAGACTAAGAAAAGGTCACGAGTTTGGTGTGACTATTGCAATAAAGCTACTCATTCTAGTGAAACATGCTGGAAACTCCATGGGAAGCCTGCAAATTAGAAGGGATCGCATGAAGGAAAATTTAATAAAACTTCAGCTCACTATGAATTAAGTAAAACTCCATCAGCCTATGAGGTAGATGCTAGATAGTTCTCTCAAGAGCAGATTAATTACATCCTGAAGCTACTGAAACCCAAATCTGAATCCTTAAATGCATTTAATGCTTCTATTGCGCAAACTAGTAGTGATTTTAATGTCTTATCATGTTCTTTTCCATACAATTTCACTCCTTGGATCATTGATTCAGGAACATCTGACCATATAACTTGTTCTTCTAATTTATTGCATACTTATAAACCTTGTTCTACCTATGAAAAAGTCTGTATAACACATAGATCATTTTCTGTTATAGCTGGTAAAGGTTCAATAACTCTATCCTCTAATATCTGCCTTAAATTTATCCTTCATGTTCTAAAACTAGCTTGTAATATGCTATCTATGAGCAAACTAGCCCATGACTCTAATTGTAACATTACATTTTTTTGACTCATACTGTGTCTTTCAGGAACTAACTTTGAGGAAGATGATTGGCAATGCTAAGTTGATAAATGGTCTCTACTACTTCGTTGATCACAACTTAAAGAATATAGAAGCTCATGGCTTAAGTAGTATTTGTCCTACCCCTGCTAAAGAACAGATTTTGCTTTGGCATAATAGATTAGGACATCCTAATTTTTCTTATCTCAAAAGATTATTACCTCATTTGTTTAAATATGTAGATTGATCAAAACTTCATTAAGAGCATTGCATTTTATCCAAAAGTCATAAGACTATTTACCCTATAAATCCATATCAACCCTTCAAACCATTTTACTTAATTCATAGTGATGTCCGGGGTCCATCCCATGTTAAAACTCTTTTCGAAAAAAATAGTTTATAACTTTTATCGATGATCATACTCGATTATTTTGGGTCCATAGCTTAGTGGTAGAGCATTTGACTGCATCATACTTAATTGATCGAATGCCCAGCTATGTTTTGCATTATACTACACCCTTAGATGTGTTTAAACAATGTTTTCTGGAAAATCGGCTTTACTCTACTCTTCCACTTCAGGTCTTTAGGTGTATGGTGTATGTTTACAACTTGACTAGGGGAAACTCAAAACTAGATCTAAGAGCTGAAAAATCTGTCTTTATTGGGTATGCTTCTAGTCAACGAGATTATAAGTGCTATAACCCTTTAACATAAAAAATTGTTGTCTCCATAGATGTCATGTTTCTAGAACATAAAAAAAATTTCCTTCAGGGGGAGAACCCTAATGAAGCAGAAATTTTTTTGCATTACACCCATCCTCCTACCTACTGTCATTATTGATCATAATATAATTCATGATAATGAAGCCAAAGATACTACTCCTAATTTTTCCATGTCAGGAAATCTCGATTCAACCACAGGGGGAGAAATACTACTGTCCGATCCTATGGAACGGAATACTAAGCATCACGTTTATACTAAGAGGAAGACTCAATTGAGAACTAGAGAACAACCTACCTCAACAATGCACGGCCTCTTAAAACCCTCGGAGAATGAACCTGGGAGCAATTCAGGTAACCCATCTGCTACTTTACTCCTTATTATGCCTAGTAATGATCTTTTGACTCATAAATTACCAGTTATATTTCTACTGATTTCTCTGTTGATAATTGCCTACCCATAGCATTTAGAAAGGGAAACCGGGCTTACACCAACCATCCCTTATCAAAGTACCTATCTTATGGGAAATTATCACACATACATAAATCCTTTATCTCTAAAATCACTAATTTGTTTGTACCAAGAAACATTCAGGAAGCACTTCAAGATCCAAATTGGAGATCAGCTGTTATGGAAGAAGTACATGCACTTGAGAAGAATGGAACTTGGGAACTGGTGAGTTTCCCTAGAGATAAAAAGCTGGTAGGTTGCAAATGGCTATTCACTATTAAGTTTAAGGGTGATGGCAATATGGAAAGGCTGAAGGCAAGATTAGTTGCTAAGGGGTTCACTCAGACCTATGGTATTGACTATAAAGAGACGTTTGCTCATGTTGCAAAGGTAAATACTATTTGGGTATTGTTATCCTTGGCTGTAAATTTTGAGTGGATTTTACATCAACTAGATGTAAAAAATGCATTCCTTAATGGAAACTTAGAAGAAGAATTCTTTATGAGCCTACCTCTAGGATTTGAGGATCCCTATGGGAGAAATAAGGTGTGCGAGCTAAAGAAGTCAATATATGGCCTAAAACAGTCCCTTAGAGCATGGTTTGATAGATTTGAAAGGGTTGTCAAGAGCTACAGCTATTGTCAAAGTCAAGCTAATGATACATTGTTCTACAAGGTGTCCAAGACATGTCTGATATCTATTCTTATTGTCTAAGTGGATGACATCATCATAACAGGAGATGATATATCTGAAATAGTTAGGTTAAAGAGGAGATTAGCTAAAGAATTTGAAATAAAAAAACCTTGGACCCCTCAAATACTTCCTTGGAATGGAGTTTGCTAGATCAAAGGATGGAATATTTTTGAATCAAAGGACATATATTCTAGACCTATTGAATGAGACTGAATTACTAAGATGTAAGGCAGTTGATACTCCTGTTGAAACTAGTGTAAATTTTAGACCAATTCAAACTGAAAAATTATTGATAAGGAAAGATACCAGCAACTGGTTGGGAGATTAATATATTTATCACACGCTAGACCTAATATAGCTTTTTCTGTGAGCTTAGTGAGTCAATTTATGCATTCTCCAGGCCAAGAACATTTGGATGTTGTATACAGGATACTACGATATCTAAAAGGAACTCCTAAGCAAGGTTTAATGTTTCGAAAGCCGAACAATCTTCAAGTCGAAGTATACACTAATGTTGATTGGGCAGGGAGTGCAACTAATAGAAGATCAATTTCAGGTTATTGCACATTTGTTGGTGGTAATTTGGTAACTTGGTGGATTAAGAAACAAAGTGTTGTTGCAAGAAGCAGTGATGAAGTTGAGTTTTGTTCAATGGCATATAGAATTTGTGAAGTTTTATGGATTAAAACGGTATTGGAGGAACTGCAAATTCCTATTTCAGTTCCTATGAAAGTGTATTGTGACAACAAAGCTACAATTTCAATTGCTTACAGCCCTTTTCTTCATGGTAGAACAAAACATATTGAGGTTGACAAACATTTCATCAAGGAGAAGATTGAAAAAGTATTAATTTGTGTTCCATATAGTCCAACATCACAATAGGTAGCTGATATTCTCACAAAGGGATTACACAAGAGGCAGTTTAAGGTTGTAGTTACTAAACTGGCTATGGATGACATATACAAGCCAGCTTAAGGGGGAGTGTTGGGAAATATCTAGCTGAATATTTCCTATATATTATTGACTCCTAAAAGTTAGCAAATCATATCGGTTAGGATATTATGTACAGATTTTAGTTTCCTAGAATAACCATCTTTATTTCTATATATACCTGTACTATGTATTGACCTAACAAGATATTGAGAATAATTTACCACATAATTTCTACAATAACCCTTGAGTTTAGTTGTTCCATTTTGAAGAGATTAACAATGGTCCCTATCTTAGGGACTTGGTTTTGAATTCTATTTCCTGAAAATTGCTTTATTTAAATTCCTTCCTTTTCTTTAAAGTATGTAAACATGTGGGTATGATTTTGTGCTTGATTAGCTGGCATTTGTCATTGTTTTTGTCCTCTTTATTAGCTGATTTCATCAAAAATTATTTGATTCCCCTTGACAATCCTCATTTTCAACCACCTTTCCAATCGCCATTTTCTGTCCTTCCCATGTCATAAAATAGAGCATGTAAATGGTTGCAGACGGTATGGAATCGATTATTCTTTGCAAGGAAGGTCAAGTGTTGAAGTTATATTCTTGAGAACATATTTATTCTAAAAAGAGACAACTTGAAATCTAGCAGTCTTGTGTAAATGCGGCTTTTGATACACTTACAGAGGCTGGATTTACCTTTATATGAAATCAACTTTCAGTGTCCATGTTACACTATTTTGTGAAAAACCAACTTTTATTTTTGGAATCCTTATGTTGGTGGAACAAATCAACTTCTTCTTTTGCTTCTAATTTGAGGATCCTTCTATCTGAATCCTTGTACATTTTTGTTGTGTCTTCCAGATTGGCAAGCGAAGACATCTATTTATTGGACTGGATAGTACATCGATTAGATTACGAGGCCCTAGTAATCTTTTCGGGCATCCAACTGATCAGTTTTTGAGTCAAGTAGATATTCAGTTGTCACAATGGGATTCTCAGTCAAAGAAACTTGTGACTAAGATAGCCTTTGGACATTTTCCACTCTCCTTTTCTACCCTTTAGCATTTTAAAAGATGTGTTTCTCAAGCATTCTTTATCAGCTTATCTATATGGGCATCTTTATACAAAGTATGGTAAGAATCAGAAAAGGCTCCATATGTTATATCAAAAGTATCTATTCTCTTAATTGTTCCAGTTAAATATTCATCGAATTCCTTCCTAAAGAACTGTAAACTGTTCGTTAGGAGCCCCAGTACCTAAGGAATTTTGGGAGTGGGAGATGTTGAGTTTGGCTCTTTTTGTCCCATATTGGTTGGGGAAAACAATTGGGGCAAGACTCTTGCCTATATAAGGAGGTTGCTACCTCCTTGGTTAATATACCAACACAAAGTCAAAGATTTATATGACAAATTTGACTCTAGTTAAATTCCTCTTTTGAGGTGAGAGTTGAGAGTTTGTTTTGAGTATTTCTTTGTGAGTATATTTGTGTATTTGGGAATTAGGCGAGAAGAAAAATTGTGTGATTGTAAGGATTTTTCACATAGTAGATTTTCTTCTCGTTGCTCGTGGCTTTTTCTCTGGTTTGGGAGTTTCCACGAAAATTCTCTTGTGTTGTTATTATTTCTCTATTTTCTGATATTTGTGTTTATAAAATATCCTTGAGTGTGGGTTCGGGAGGTCTAAATTTTCAACAATTGGTATCAAAGCTAAGTTGTGTTTTTCTTAAAAATTTTGAGTATGCTCTGTGGTCGCAATTTTAACTGATCTTTCACATCAAACAAGAATTTCTTGAGAAAGGTTCATTTGGTGCTGTGGAGCTTTGGTGTGGTAGTGTGGAAGTGTATGTGTAGGAAAGTTCTGGCTAAGGAAAGACTTGGTATTTAAGTGTGTCCTTTGTGACCCACCTCTCTTTCCTAGGAACTTACCTAATGTACTATTCATTTCTACGGTAAAATTTGTCAAGGAAGAAGAGCACAGGAAAATTGTTAGAAAATAGGGCTTCGAATCCTCTTAGATTTGAGGTGGAGAAATTCGACGGGAGAATCAATTTTGACTTATGGCAAGTGCAAGTTAGGGACATTTTGATTCAGTCGGGGTTACACAAGTAATTTAAAAGCAGACAAATCTCTAATATTAGCACTACTACTAGTGATACTGACAAAACGGCTAGTAGGGACAAATCTAGTATAAGCGATGAAGATTGGGAGGATCTGGAATTGAGAGCAGCATGTGGGATACGATTGTGTTTGGCTAAGAATGCCCTTGCGAATGTGCATGAAATATCTACAGCAAAAGAGCTTTGGGAAATGCTCGAGAAGTTGTATCAAACAAAGAGCGTCTCAAATCGGGTGTACCTAAAGAAGCAATTTCATACACTGCAGATGAGGGAAGGTACTACAATTTCATATCATTTAAGTATTCTCAATGGGATCATCTTTGAATTGGAGGCAATTGGAGTTCGTAAAGATGATGAGGATCAAGCTTTGAGACTCATCTGGTCTCTTCCACCTTCATATGAATACATGAAACCTATTTTGATTCATGGTAAGGAGAAGATAATTTTTTCTGAAGTTACCGGAAAACTCTTTACAGAAGAGAAAAGACTGGGTGGTGGAAGAAATTCCTCCTGAAGGCTCAGCCCTGATGGTAGCTAGATATAGGAAGAAGAACTCCATGAAAAAAAATATAGTATGCTGGATGTGTGAACAATCTAGGCACGTGAAGAAAAATTGTCCGAGAGGTAGAACTAGTTCGACAAGAGGCTCTGGGTCAGTTAATGGAGAGACTGACAATGTCGCTAACATTGTCTCCATGGATGATGATCTTGCTCTCTAAAAAGGGGAGCATGTACATCCTCATGGCATGCCGCTAATCCCAAAGTTGCTATAATAGAGGATGTGTTACTGTTAGCGGGTCCACAAGTTTGCACACAGGCATTGGTTTGGCATTAATGCAAGGTGTGTGGTAGAATTTATGTCGATAGCTGATGAACTTCCAGGAAAGCCAAACATGGGAGTTGCACCGTAATTTTTTCAGCAAGGTTATTTTCGACATGTGTCGAAGTAAAAGGCTTAGAATTTGTTTATTCTGAGTGGGTATGCTTTTATGGTAGAGCATGATGCGATGAAGCATGATAATTCTCTACATTGAGAGTTATGTTATTTTCAGGAAATCTTCATTGAGGTGGAGTGTGGTTGTGGGATCAACCAAAGTTGTCAAGGTGGAGATTGTTAAGTTTTTGACTCCTTTGTTGTCCCATATTAGTTGGAGACAACAATTGGGGCAAGACTCTTACCTATGTAAGGAGGTTGCTACTTCCTTATTTAATGTACCAATACAAAGTCAAAGATTTATATGATAAATTAGACTCTAGTTAAATTCCTCTTTTGAGATGAGAGTTGGAGAGTTTGTTTTGGAAATTTCTTTGTGGGTGTATTGGTGTATTAGGGGATTGGGTGAGAGGAAAAATTGTGTGATTGTAAGGATTTTTCACATAGTGGATTTTCTTCTCAATGCCCGTGGTTTTTTCTCCAGTTTGGGAGTTTCCACGTAAATTCTCTTGTGTTATTATTATTTCTCTATTTTATGATATTTGTGTCTATAAAATATCCTTGTGTGTGGATTTAGAAGGTCTAAATTCCCAACAAGTTTCCCCTTTCACTCCTATAAGAGTTGGTTTAGGCCTCAAATGTTATCGACTTATTGAAACATATACTAGATATTATGCCTTAAGCAACACTAACCATCCTTAAAACTAAGAAACAACTTGTAAGTAAGTCTAGGAAAATGACTAGACCTTTTTCATCCCCTATATAATGTCAGTTATAGCTTGAAATATAAAAGGACTTAATTGCCCTAATAAGCAACAAGTGTTGTATGATTTCTTATTCTCTAAGTAACCCTCTTTGATTGGCCTTCTTAAGACCAAAACAAAAGCTAGGCATTTTGATGAGGGCATATAGTTTTTGAAAAAGAGTTGCCATAAATTATCCAAACACTAATCACACTTTAATTGAAAAAACTTGACAAAATTTAGATATTTTTTATTATATTAGAGCTTGAAGATATAAAATACAATGGCTTGTAATTTACTGGAAGAAATAAGTAAAAAGGAAGCTTATACTTAAGGGGAAAAAATTAGATAGGCCCCTAGTTAACTCCTATTGACTCTCCCAACTTAATGCTAGCAATGTTCTTTTCCATAACTCTTTATATTCTAACCACTCCCTAGTTTAGGTGTACCTTAATGATTTCTATGATGTAGCAAGAATTCCATTTAGATTTAACAACCATTTGGTGAAATATCCTAATTTTAATGCTGCTATCACTAAAGGGATCAAC
>JAOQMP010000007.1:32459532-32483843 GCA_027563575.1 Erythroxylum pedicellare
AGGCAGCAATGAATCAATATTACAGCCTTTTAATGTAACAGATGCAAATGGGCAGATTCAATAAAAGAAAACTAAAGGATGCAAGCAAATGACAAATCTGGAATTTAATTATTAGAAACTTGAAATTCCCAAATGGAACCTCAAATTATCACTCATAACACTCTAAATAATGTAAAGTAAGTATTTTTCCAGAAACCAAATTCAATTGAAATGTTTACCAAATTATACAATTTAATCAATTCCTTAATTAAACTTAATAAAAGGGTTGCTATTTTTTAGGCCATAACTCTTGTTTTTCTAAATAAATAATTTTAAGAAAGAACTTGCATCGCAATGGCTCCAACAAAATCAAATAAACGGAAGAAGAAGTAGCAAGCAAAGGAGCGTTCCACAAAAACAGCTTGCGGATACAAACAAGTACACGTACTCCCCACAACCCTCTCTCCTCTCTGTTTATTTCGCTCATTTATACATATGTGACCTTATACACCTGCAAAACAAAAAGATGGTAACTTTGAGAGCTCAAAGCTTAAAAAACAGAAGTGTAAACTATGATCTTCCACAGTTCTTGCAACTGGGGCTGGTTAGGTTTGTGGTTAGCAGTTGCAGGGCGGTGTTGCTTCCCCGGTTCGGTGGGCCCGAGGTGATGGAGCTCCGGCATGATGTGGAGGTCCCTCAACTCAAATCCAACGAGGTTCTAGTTCGTGCCCGGGCTGTGTCTATCAATCCTCTTGATACCAGAGTCAGTGCCATTACTCTTTTCTCTCTCTCTTTTTTTAAAAATTTCATTATGAGAGGGGTGAGTTAAAGCTTCTGTTTTTATATTTTTTGGTCAAGGGTTTTGTTTATTTCTGTGCTGGTTTTAATGGGCTGCTGATTCTTTTTGGATTGAAAATGTGGTGGGTGAGTCGATATGAGGATTGAGATAACAATAGAATTGGAATTGGAATTGATCGAAATTACTAATTCGGATGCTCGAGTTATGTAGATTCTCGGGTAATGTAAATTATAGAGATAATAAGTGAGGTGATTTATGGAAATGACTGCACCTGAATATAGATAGCGCCTACTTTAGCTCAGGTAAAGGATGATGCATTTCTAGAATTGGAAAGGAAGCACGTGAAAGGATCCAGTTTGATGAATTTTTAAACTGGGGATTTAGATGGCAATGTAGGATTTAGAAGATAAGAAAAATTGGGAAATCTGATATAGATCTTATTATGACGTTGCACTGAGTTTTAGTGGATTTATGATGTTCAGAGAAAACAACCTGTTGCAGTGCCAAGTTCTTTAAGTAGAGACTTCTACTATATGAAATAGATTGGTGCTATCAAATTTAGGTATGAGGAATTTGACCATAACTCAATTGGAAAATTATTGGATCCTCGTCCATACTTACACTGCTGATTAATTATGAGCTAAGTTTGTGCATACTAAATGTCAGAACATCCTTGTATGCTATCACCGCTATGCCAGAATGATTATCAATTTAATGTTCCAGGAGTTTTCATGTTTTTAGATGCGATCAGGCTATGGCCGTTCCATATTCGAGCCACTTCTACCTATTATTTTGGGTCGTGATGTCAGTGGCGAAGTTGCAGCTATTGGAAGTTCAGTGCATTCCCTGAGTATTGGGCAAGACGTTTTTGGTGCATTGCATCCAACTGCTGTGAGAGGCACTTACACCGACTATGCAGTTCTTCCAGAAGAGGAAGTTACTGTAAAACCATCATCAATTACACATGTGGTAGGTACTGCCATAGTTCCATTTGGTGTAAAATTCTTCTACTTGGTTGCAACTTTGCAGTTTTACATTGATTCTTCATCCCTCTATGTCATCCATGATGAGTAAGCGGTCATGACCTTAAAAAACTGTTGAATGGATAATTTTTGTGGCAGATTAAACGGTTGCATTTCTCCCCTTAAAATTTATGTAGCATTCTTTTTACGTCTTTGTACACAAACGTAATAATATATCCAGATTTGGGTGTGCAAGCATAATTTCTTTCTTTCTTTCCTTCTTTTTCTTATATTTATTACTCTTGAGCACATACACTGTTATGTAGTGAAAATTAGATCCAGGCCCGCCCTCCATATTGCTATTTTCATTGCTGTTCCATTAGATTAATTCAATTCATATATTTACTTAGTTGATTCCTCTTCTGTTTCTTTCTATTTCCTTGTGAAATGAACCTCTAAAAGCTCTTTCTTGTCTTATAGGAAGCAAGTGCTATTCCTTTTGCTGCCCTAACTGCATGGCGTGCTCTGAGAAGTACTGCAAGGATATATGAGGGGTATTATTTGCTAAGATGATTCTTTTTATAATTCAAATCAAGTTCCTATAGTTCATGTTAATGACATGTATATCTGCTTGTGCATTGTGTTTGTGATCAGGTTCTCCTGTGTATTCTTTAAATGCCACATATATGTTTCTGTGGTGCATTTATGGCATCATTTTTAAATTACTGTCTTTCTGTAATATTCCTATTGATAATCCAGTTTAGGTGCAAACAATCATATGCGATGATTCCAGTAAAAAGTAAAAAATGACCAGAGTTTTTCATTTTGCAGCTAGTATAGTAAGCAAAGAGCATTTAGAAAGTATCTGCAATTGTTTAGAGTTATTCTGGCAATGGGTATTCATACAGAAACTTTCAGCATGATACTTCCTTTATTGCAATCAACAACACCTTTACTTTAAAAAGTCAATTTATATAATTCCAATTCATTGAACAGACAGAGTTGTCCATCTTTTCCCTGTTAATTTTAAAAATGACTCTGTGTTATGCACAAACATTCATATGAAGTTTGTGGTATTACATGAAATCAAAAGGCATTTAAGCATTTAAACTTTGTTTATAGCTTTAACTATGTTCTAGGATTAAGTTCTTCACTTTCCATACAAGGTGCAAGTATAGAAGTGCTAATGTCTGCTTTTTGTGCGTGCTAAATTTCACTCTTGAGACTCTGATTTATTTAAGAACTTCGATTGAGGACTCAAATATTAAACAAACAGGCAGCTTTGAGAACCTTATTTACATCATATTGTGGCAATCATTTTCAACCATACATTTTAATGTAGGTATTAATCATGCTTCTGTTCCTCATTCTAAGTGGTCGGCAGTTATTTCTATTTTTGAAAATTGACAAGAATATACTATCTGAATGTGGAGGATCCCATATTTTTGTGGTGAACTGTCGTTACTTTGTGGAAACCAACCATACGCATACCACAAACTGCCCTTAGTTTTCCTCAAATTGGCTTGTCAATCCCATTTTCATAGGCAAAGGCTACTGGTAGTTGGTGGAGGCGGAGCAGTTGGTTTTGCTGCAATTCAGCTTGCTGTAGCTGCAGGGTGTCATGTTACAACTACTTGTGGAAGTCAAAGCATAAATCGGATCCTGGAAGCTGGTGCTGAGCAGGCAGTTGATTACACTGCTGAGGTGATTTAAAAAGCAGTTATATTTCTTATCACTATAACAAATTTTCAGAAATTATTCTTGTTTTGTGTTATATACTGTAAGAATACCTGTAACTTCAATTTTTCATTGGGCACAGTCCATGAAAGTTCAGTATTATGGTAGCAACACATACCTTTTTTAGCATTCAATCTACGTATGCCTATAACATTCATTTTACCTTTTTTTCTCTTGCCTTGTCTTTTCAAGCACGCACTAATAATTAATTTCTTTTAGATGAAATCCGAATAAGCTTCTTATCTTCTATACTTTTGAGGTTCCAATATTTCATGATCTTCAACGCATGATCTGATTAAAGTTAAAAGTTAAAATTTGATATTGAGTACTTCGAAAACTAGACAATCAGTAATATGCTTGTATAAAATACATTGTGTGAAAGTCTTTCATTTGATAGTTATTCAAGTTTTTACTTATTTATCTCAATTTGGAAACTTCAAATATCCAATATAGGACCTGAAATGATGTTTCTGTTTACATGTTTGGCATGCAGGACATAGAACTAGCAATAAAGGGGAAGTTTGATGCTGTCTTGGACACCATTGGTGTCCCAGAGACAGAAAGAATTGGCATAAACTTTTTGAAGAGAGGTGGACACTATATGACACTTCAGGTGAGCAACACAAGCTTATTGTTTGCTTCTCTTAGGAACTGGTTTCTAAAGTGATTTTTATAGTCATATTGAAATTCAAGGATAACTTTTGTTGGTTTCCAGGGTGAGGCAGCATCTTTGACAGATAGGTATGGATTGACAGTTGGACTTCCCATTGCTACAGCTATTTTACTGAAGAAGCAAACTCAGTACCGATACTCTCATGGGATAGGTAAGAATTCTTACTTGTGCTATGAATGAGCTGCCAATTGGTCGAAAGTTTTGTGAAGGAAAAATCCAAGTTGTATTACTCATTCTTGATACATATTCTTCTTGTAGACTGAAATAACAAACTGTTCTATAGACATGTGTTGCGATACTAAACGGCTGTAAATAGATTATACTTAGATATAGATAGGCTGTAAATAGGTAGCACAAGATAAGTTTGAAATCCCTTAAATTAAGGGATTACATTAGATAACTTTCCAGATTTAAATTCCTACTTGTAATGTCCTATATATGTCTGTATACTCCTATCCAATATATGAGAAATAGAAAAATTCTTTCCCACATGGTATCAGAGCTGTAGAGCTTCTTTTTCTGGGATTTGTCCTTTGAGCACCCTTCATTGTTGCACTACTGAAACCCTATTTTTTTCTTCTCTTGTGTGTTCCAGCCTTCATCGCTGCATTCCTCCTTACCTCTCTTGTGTGATTCTCATTAGGGTAGCCTTATTTGCTGCAGTATCTTCTTCTTCACTGCAGTGTGTTCTTCTTAATCATATCAACCTGTGAAATCTCTGTCTCCACCATATCTAACCCTCCAGAAGAATTCGACACCATTCAAAAAATTGGAGATTTACAAAATATTTGGGCTTCCTATAGGCTTAATGGGAAGAATTATCTCAAATGGTCGCAAATTTGTCCATACATACCTCAAGGGCAAAGGGAGACTTAGTCATCTTCTTGGAACAGGACCGACTAAGCATAACCCAATGTTTGAAGCATGGGATGAGGAGGATTCCATGATAATGTCCTGGCTATGGGATTCTATGGATCCCATGGTAACGTCCTGGCTATAGGATTCTATGGATCCCATGATCAGTGACACATGAATGTTTTTTGTCAATGCAAAAGAGATTTGGGACTACATTCGTCACACAAACTCGAAGGCTCATGATGATACTCAAGTGTACGAGATCAAGATCAAAACTGCAGCTGCTAAGCAAGGAGATAAATCTGTCACAAAATATGCAAACTTGCTGCAAAATTTGTGGCAAGAACTCAATCATTATTGAGTTTTTGAGATGAAATTCCCTGATGATGCTTTCATCTTAAAGAACTTCATTGAAAAAGACCGTGTGTATGATTTTTTGGCTGAGCTGAATGTTAAATTTGATCAAGTCAGGATCTAAATCCTTGGAAAAGAGGACACTCTGTCTCCAGAAGAGACAATCTCATTGATTCGAGCAGAAGAAAGTCAAAGGAGTGCTATGCTTGAACGACAAACCGTGGACGGTTCAACCTTATTACCAAAAACTGATCATCAGACAAAGGAAAAAGTGATCTATCTAAGCGTTCTGGTAGAGAAAACCAGGGGAAGGAGAATAAGGACAATCTTTGGTGCACCCACTACAAGAAACCAAGGCACACAAAGTAGACATGTTGGAAAATACACGATAAACCACCAAGTCGAGAATGGGGAAACCGTAGGGGACAGCAGAGGTCCCAAGCACATATGGTAGATCAGCCCAAAGTTGAGTAAAGTTCAGGAACAATGGAATTAAACAGTGAAGAAACTGAGAAGCCGAGAAGCTCGTTGGGGACTATTGAAAAACCTCCTAAGACTTGTTCTTTGGCTCTTTCAGATAAACCTTTACTCCCTATTTGCATGAATGCCTCTATTAGGAACAAGGGTCACAGAGGAAGAGAGTGGTTAGTTTATACACGGAAGAAGAAGACAGCAATAGTATAGTAGATAGCGATATATTTTATCAGGTTGTTAGCAGGAGATATCTATTCTTTAGTAGTTGGTTAGGATAAGTAGATATAAAATTATAGTTTATGGGGAAAGAGGGGATAGGCTTTTAGATTGGAAATAATTCTCAGAAGATTTTCTGAGATTGTAAGGGGGTTTCCCTTATGAAGGTCCTTCCTTATTGTTTCGGAATAATATTGAGCTATTGCTCTCTATCTAATGTCATTTAACACACGGGCATATTAAGTTGAATTGTTACCTAACAATTTGGTCCGACCTGCCGGATTTCGATGGAGGCACGTGTAGGAAAGCTAGAAGACTCGGTTGCCAGAACTGAGAGAACCATGGGGGAGCAAGTCGCAGACTTGACGTAAGTCAAGAACGGCATGGGTTGTTTGGAAGCCATCTTGACTCACTTGATGCAATGACAAGGGTCGAGCGACAAAGCATCCTTAGAGGCCAGCAAAGAGGAGGACGTTGAAGGCGAGAAGGACCACAAGTGTCGCCCTTGGGTCAAGAAAGTCAAACTCCCCATTTTCGACGGAACAAATCCGTTGGGTTGCGTGGCTCGTGCGGAAAAGTTTTTTGAGATCCACCGCGTCAAGGAAGATGAAAAGATGCGACTAACCTTCATTAGCATGGAAGGGGCTGCGGTGCATTGGTTTTGCTTCCTGCGCAAGAAGAGTCCAACGTTAACATGTAACACCCTAATTCCCACTCTACTGCAATGTTTTGGAGAAGGCAGTCAGGAAAACGGTTATGAAAGACTAACTTCCATGCAACAAGTTGGGTCGATGGACTATTTACGGGCGTTCAAAATGTTGTTGGCACAAATACCAGAGGCTTCAAAGGAGCAGCTGTTAGGATATTTTTTGAGTGGCCTCAAACCAGAAGGGAGGTGTCGGGTCTGATCAATGCGACCTACTACAATTTTACGAGCAATGGTTCATGTTCATAACCAACATAGAGACAAACTAGAACCCCGAGCCATCAAATGTGTCTTCCTCAGTTACTCGCCTACTCAAAAGGGATACAAGTGTTACAATCCATAATCTGGGAAATTTTATATCACTACAGATGTCACCTTCATAGAAAATACACCTTTCTCCAAGTCCTCTCTTCAGGGGGAGATTTCAATGATGGAAGATAGCACTTATGACTCCTTCAAACCACTTAAAACCCTTGACCTTCCTCCTACTCCGGCTCAGTGTTGAAACAACCGAGCCTTCTGAACCAATTACATCTAAGTTCCCCAATTCTACTACTGAACCTATGTCATCACATGTTCCAACCAGCATTACTCAGGTGTATTCAAGGAGGAAGTCCATTCTAGAACTGACATAGGTCCAAGAATCCAACTCAGACTCTGGAAATGAAATCGTGGTAAGATCTGACTAACCTTTACACACACAATTTTTTGAACCTATTGTTGTTAAGAAAGGAACTAGAGAATGCACTAAACGACCACTTTATCCTGTATCTCACTATGTTTCTCTTAAATGCCATTACTATCCCTAACAGCGTTTTTGAGGCATTGTCCAAAAGGGAATGGAAGGATGCTATGAGCGAGGAGATAATGCATTGGAAAAGAATAGAACATGGAAGATTGTTGATAAACTGAAAGGGAAAAACATTGTTGACTGTAAGTGGATTTTCACACCCAAATATAAGGCTGATGGATCTTTTGAGAGATATAAAGCTAGATTGGTGGCCAAAGGGTATACTCAAACCAATGGTATTGATTATCAAGAGACTTTTACCCCAGTTGCAAAGATGAACACTGTGGGAATTCTGTTATCGTTAGCTGCCCACTTTAATTGGCAGCTCCTACAATATGATGTTAGGAATACATTTCTCCATGGAAACTTAGATGAAGAAATCTATATGAAAATCTCACTAGGATTTGAGGAAGACGCGGGTAACAAAGTTTCCAAGCTGAGGAAGGCTTGGGTTAAAACAATCTCCTAGAGCTTGGTTTGAGAGATTTGCAAAAGTCATGAGGGAGTTTGGGTATAAACAAAGCCAAGGTGATCACACTCTCTTCATTAAACATTCAACTGCAAGGGGAGTTACTGCACTTCTAGTCTATGCGGATGACGTCATAGTAATTGGAAATGATGATAAAGAGAAGCATGAATTGAAGCAAAGACTAGTAAAAGAGTTTGAGATAAAAGAACTTGGGAAACTAAGGTACTTCCTCGGTATTGAGGTAGCATACTCCACACAAGGGATTTTTATATCTCAACAGAAGTATGTGACTGATTTGTTGGTAGAAATAGGGAAGTTGGGTGTAAGCCAATCTCTACCCCAATGGATCCAAACCACAAGTTAGGAGAAGCTAAAAAAGAACCAGTTGTTGATAAAAGGATGTATCAAAGACTACTTGGTAAACTCATATATCTTGCTCACACTCGGCCAGACATAGCATACTCGGTAAGCATGATCAGTCAATTCATGCTTGATCCAAGAGAGCCTCATCTTCAAGCTGCTTATAGGGTGCTACATTACTTGAAAGGCAGTCCGGGAAAAAGAACTTTGTTCAAGAAAAACAATACTCTTGCTCTAAAAGCTTACACCGATGTTGACTATGCAGGTTCCATAGTGGATAGAAGATCAACTACAAAATACTGTATATTTCTTGGTGGAAATTTGATAACGTGGAGAAGCAAGAAGCAGAATGTGGTGGCAAGGTCATCTACAGAATCAGAATTTAGGGCTATTGCTCAAGGATTTTGTGAACTAATCTGGCTGAAGATTATTCTAGATGATTTGAGAGTCAAATAGAACGGCCCTATGGAACTCTATTTTGAAAATAAGTCAACCATCAATATTGCTCATAATCCTATACAACACGATAGGACAAAACATATTGAGATAGATACATTTCATTAAAGAAAAATTGGAAGAAGGGTTAGTGTGTACACCCTATGTTCCATCAAAATATCAAGTAGCTGGTGTTTTAACAAAGGGGCTTAATAGTTCAAGTTTTCATGATCTTGTATACAAGCTAGGAATGGAAGACATCTATTCCTCAGCTTGAGGGGGAGTGTTGAGATACTAAACAACTGTAAATAGATCATACTTAGATATAGATAGGCTGTAAATAGACAAGATACGATAAGTTTGAAATCCCTCAAATTAAGGGATTACATTAGATAGCTTTAGATAACTTTCCAGATTTAAACTCCTACTTGTAATGCAATATATATGGCTGGATACTCCTATTCAATTTATGAGAAATAGAAAAATTCTTTCCCATAGTATCAAATAATGCTTATAATGGCAAAATAAAGTTCGAAATGGATTGTGCTTAACCATTCTCTTGATCTTCAATGTTGTTACCTACCAACAGTATCATATTATATTAATTGTCCCAGCTCAGATTTCACTTATGTAAATATGAAGCCTAACTTCATCAAGCAATTGAAACACTTAATCCAATAGCAACTCAAAACAAACCAAGTAAAAAGAGGGGGAAAAAAGGTAACATTTAAGAAGCTATAAAAAAAATCTTCATGGCTCTGTTTCATGCAAATAGTCTTGCATAACTTGGCAAAAATTGGACCTCATGCTTAGGTCTCAACTGATGTTGTCTTGGCAAGGGTAATTTTTCGAATTTCTGTTATCAGTAGATTCCCCTATAGACTTAAAAGATCAAAATACCCACATTTGGTGTGTAATAACCTTTGCATATGGGTCTCCAACAGAAGGCCAAGAAATTAGGTTAAGTCCGTCACTATAACACTTACCATTAAATCTATTTGGGAAGTGGCCAAGCAAGACCTGAAGAATGAGTGCATTTCCAAAAAGATTCAATAGCACAGCAACTAATTTACCTTTCAAGTATGCCAAGATAAGCATTGCTTGCACATTGCGTCATCTTCTCTAGTAAGGACCTCACTGCATTATCACCAGCCATGGCCTTAGCCTGGATGTTGCAAAATCTATATCATAAGTGCAAAAACAAAATTTGAAACGTTGAATGGTTAGGTAACGTCTCAAGATAAAAGTACAGCATTTTACCTGGCTCAGCAAGAGGTTAAGGACAGAAGAACCTGTACAATTATTTGATGTAGCCTTTTGTACTACACTGGATAGTGTGAGCATGGAGTTCATCATGGGCTGCAACATTATTTAAGGAAAAAAATTTGAGAAATGATCCGAGTTATACTAAAACAGATTTTCAGAGGAATGCAAACCTGACAATAGAACCACAATCCTTGGATGGAAAGCCTTCCAAGTCTGAATTGGTGTTCAAGCTGCGCCACCATGGCTTCATAGTCCTGATAGATCATTCATAAATGAAGCTGTTGAGGAAAATTTCACACATTGAACACATAAATAGTGTGGGCCGCTATAATTTCACTTATATGCACAATCATATTCATAGCCTATCCCATGCCATGAACATGACTTCTTTAAGGACCTGAAGTCTATGTCAAACATCAATTCACAACCAAATCAAACCAGGCTAGAGCAACCTAATGCTAAACTGACCAAATAAGTGAAGAAGATTGTATTCTAATTTATATTTGATGGAAACATACATACAAGTACCAAAACTGAAAATAACTTAAATTAAGAGACCTGAAAAATAAAAACCTACTAGAAGGAGTGCCCTGAGAGCAGCAGCAAAGGAATGATTAACTAAGCCATTCTTGAATTGTGACCTTGACTCTACAAACTGGTTAATCAACAGATAGCTTTTGCATAAAGGGAATATTCGTCTAGCAAGTTCCTGCAAAATGTTCCTTGATTAGTTCAGGTAAATTTTAACTCAATAGATAGCTCTTACAGATACGGAACACTTTTCTTATAATAGATAGCGCATAGAAATATGCATATCAAGCACATAACAAAAGTGCCATTATGCAGGATCGTCATTGGCAGAGTTTCCTTGAGAATGTGAACACGTAAAGATACAAAACAAGGATATATCCCAACCACAAGCAACCATATGAATTACAAATATATCCAACACTGTTTCATAGAGAATTATCGAGGAGTATGCAAAACAAGAAACTGTTACCATAACATGTCAAAATAACAAGGGTCAGACACAAAAATGATAAACAACTTGCCAAAGAAGGCATTTATATGCAGCCAGATTCAAAATTCACAACAGCATACCTGGAGTGCCAAATCCATAGAAGCATCAACATGGAAGGAAATATCATCACCCTTTCCATGGAGTCTTTTAATAGAAATGTACCGCCCTTCAATTCCCACCAAAGCAGACATGAGATCATCGATGACAATAAGTTCCTACGTCCAAGTTGACAAAGAATCAACTTTAAATGTGGGAAACTTCCATCTAACCAAGCAAACAACTGATAAAATGCGTAAGAATGTGATTGACTCTATTGGTGTGTGTGGGAATATACGTATAAGAGAGAAGAAAACAATTTAATTGGTTTGTAAAGGGAATTACAAATTCTTTGAGTTCTCATGATCCTTTGATCTTCTTCCTAAGCAACATTGAGTAAGAATAATTACTAATTACAAAAACCAATCAAGAAAAAGGTGAAAAGATCTTAGAGAGTTTGGCATATCATTCCAAAGTAGAGGGGTGGATTTGGAATTTAAAAAGAGAAATAAGTTGAAACTCAGATGTATACAAGAAACTCTTTTCTGCCACCAAAGATAACAGAATGAGTAAGGAGGAACATTGAGGCAGAAAGTTTAAAGAAAAGAAATGAACAAAAGATGGGTGATTAAATTGTACTACATTACGTAGAGCAAATTGAGCAAACCTGTACAGCCGCATCATAACAGCCAATCGCCTTGTCGACTCCAGGGCTTAAATAGACATGGGAGATTTAACGAATGAGCATAAGAACATCAAATGCGCATAGTTCTATCGATAATTCTACGGTGAGCAAGATTGAAAAAGAAGAACAATAAAAAGATTAAACTTGCGAGAGTGGGCTTGTAGAAAAGACACCTGAACGAGAATAATCCCTTGGAATCAGGGAATTGCGATGTTCCTTTCACTTCCTGTGAGCGAATGAAAAAGTTGAATCACTAGGGAGAAAGTGTGATTATTTCGAGAATATTAAAAAAGGGTTAAAACCTGGTGGTGGTGGAAGCGGCCGGTAAGGAAGGGTCTGTCGATGTTCCAGCGAGGAGTTGAAGGACTTTCCATTTTCTTCTTTCTCTTCAAAATTGCGCCTTTTTTGGTTCATTCAATATCAACCCCATTACCATTAGAGAGAGCTTCCTTCACCAACTTTTTCATTTCAAATCCTTCAATCGGGTCGCACCCTTACAGCGGGTGGGCCGGACTCCTCTCGGGAGGCCATCGGAGACTCCCACCCATTGGTCCAGTTTAAAGTTAATGTTTTTGCATTATCTACGAGTTGTTTCTTACAAAACGTATTATTATGTTTTTATCAGCTTGTTGTTGACGACTAAAATTACAAATAAACGCAAGACCAAGACCAAGACCAAGCCACCGATGTGTAAGTATATATGTATGTTCTTTTTTATTAGGACCTGAAGGCTGATACAGAGAAGTTTCTATTGCAACTACTACTATTACTACACAACAAACACATTCATCCGTAAGTTTAAAGCTAGAGACACACACATACATTTTTTAAGAATATAAATGGAGATCATGACAGACAAATTGTAATGTTACGTCTCCAAGGCAGGCAGGCAGTCAGTGGCAGGCAGGAGATACATATATTTACAGCTGAGCTGATTTCAGAATCTATAGCTTTTCTTCTTCGCAATCCCACCTCAGAAAGTCATTGCAGCAGCAAACTCAGCCTTTTGAGATAAAGGAGAATGACAATTTCATTCCCATGCCTCCTCCCAAAACTTATGCTTTTTCTTCCCCTCCCCCTCCCCACCTCTGGAGATGATTCAAACCAATGATAACCCCGTGGCCGGCCAACTAGTTCGTGTAAAAACTGAGTTTTAGCGTCTTTGTTGACACATTGCACAAATGGTGGCTGAGTTGAAGTTTGCAAAAGTGCAATGTTCGCAGGACCAATGGCCTGAATCATCAATGTTTCTATTAGGGCCACTAGATCTGGACGTCGACCCCTTTCTTCCCCGTAGTCCCTTACAGCTCCCCCCGCCCATGCTCTTCGAGCTTCCACTCCTGCTGCAGGCACCATGTGAATCTACATCTGAAAGGCCATTCTCTAATGCCCGGACTAAATTCTCAAAGTAATTCCGAGTTACACTGCACCAACATCAACATAGATTATTGACCGTTAGATTTTACATAAATAGGCACCGAAAGCAAAGGGAAAGAAATAAAAAAGTTAAAAACAGTTATTATCAGACATGTCCCGAGCTACATATGACAATAGGACAAACATTCTAAACAATCATAACTAGTAACACATATATGCAAATTTTACACCAATTTATCTCATAATTACTGGTTCCCTTCAAAATGATGGTTAACGGCTGTCAATAGAACTACTCTCAATATAATGGACAGCCAAGAATTGATTCCATAAAATATCACCAAAATTCCTAATAGCAGGCCATGAGCTTGACCCTTTCGAATCACTGCAATCAGACAAATGCAGAAAAAAAAATTTCTTGTACTTTCTTCATTCTTCAAAGGTTGACATTAGAAGTTTGGGTTTAACTATCATCCGGACTGAAAGTCATGGTCAGTACCAATTTATGATTAAATAAAAAACCTGGTGAGTCCTGCAAGTTTGGTGCGGAACTCATTGAAGTCTTTTGATGGGCCTTCTGCATTTATGAAAACTTGGAGCTCTTTCTCTGCACATTGATGAAGTCTCTCCAACCCGGACTCAGCCTCCCCTGTATAATTGTGTGATTAGAACATGTCGAAAAGGTATTTGATTGATGAAATGTCCCACCTTGCAAATATTCGAAGAACTGTCTCTTGGCATGTTCATGTTCTGGAAGATAATATCCATAAGAGTAAGTCCATTTCAGAACTCGCCTGCATTCAACTATCTGCAGAAAGGAAATTGACATGGGAGAAGGCAAAGGATTATCACATAAGTGTCTAAATATTCCAATATTTGAGGAAGTATATGTTGCTTACCTGTAGCCAGGCTTCTATTATGAACTTCAACTGTGACTCAGGTTGGCACTGTGTATCACTCAGCTTACCAATCTAAAAAAAACATGTAACTATCACTAACTGCTGCAAAAATAACTCAGCTCAATAGAACAAGTCAGGACGTTCACGAAGTGGAATTGAGTCGAGGAACACATAGGTATGAAGGCCTATGCCTTGCTCACTTAGATTGTTTTGAGCTTTGAGCTCTTAGATAATCATATCCTCATGAATTATATTTCACATAAAAAAACGTTAAATGAGCCTTGATTAGTAAATTCTAATATCAAAGGTCCTTGGGTTCTTCCTGTCCTAAACCAAGGCAAAACCACAATTTAGAATTCTTGGCAACCTCTCCCCTGGGAAAAAACAATAAACAATCTTCTACATTTCCACTCTAAATACATGCTAGCAAATGGAATAAACTATACCAATATCACTGTTCAGTAAAAAAATGTTGCTAACTATTAACTTACATGTACACTTTGCATTTGCTGTAGGTCTGCAACTGCTTTTTGCCTGGACTGCGTTGAGAATGATAAAATGAAAATCAGAATCTATATTGAAGTATGATGATTCAGAGAGTAGCATGTAGAGCGTGATTAAATATTTATGACCAGGAAGATTAAATACAAAAAAAGACATCACCACATTCATGATTACCATACAGTCACATATTTGTTCTTACTGATTGGTTGGTTGCCCATCTTTCATAATAATGAGTATATCTCTCCAAAGAGTTTTTGGCCATTTCTCGACGTTTTTCTGCCTCATCATACTGACAACAGGAGCAACTAGTAAAATGAGACAAAAAGGGATTATATCTCCTGCATGTAAGAACAACAAAAATGCCCAATATTATCCTACCACACCCTCTTGCTTTGCTGTCTCATAACGATTGCATGCATAGAAACCACCAGTCCTTTCTCCATGTTCTGACCACACACCAAGACAGAGCCTGCAGAAATATAGTTAAGAATCAATGAAAGTGAAGGGTAAGTAAATGATCAAAGAAAAACAAATTAAGTAGGTAGGAGGACCCTAAGGGGGGAGTGAGAAGAGGGAGAAAGTGTGTAGCACTTTCATCGCCTTACCAGCAAAATTCAAATTTACAAGGTGGTGTGCATGTAATATGCATACAACCTTGGTTTTTCTCAATTGGCCGTTTACACTTTGGACAAGGCTTGGAATTAGCTAGAATCCTGAAGACATCAACAGCAGAATCAGTTAACATCAGCCAATAAAAGAATGTTCCAATCATACTTCAGAGCTCTTTCACAGATCGTGCAAGTGTAATAGAAACACTCTGCTCCTGGCAAAGCTTCATGGAAGCAAGAATGTGCACATACATACCACAGTCATCCAGAAAAGGAAGCAACCTACTAAAGTTGCTAAATAGTCGACCAACGTAAGAATAGCACCTACAGGAGAAAATCTTTTACATGTTTGTATAACTTACCATACACGCTACAATACAAATCTTTAACTGACGTTGATAATTAGGATCAACTTCTGTTCAACAAAATTAACGGATGATATTTCACAAAGTCTCAGCTTTTAAATTATTCTGTTCTTAGGTGTTTATCATCTCTTACAAAATGCATCAAACGCATTGCTTTAACCAGGACATGTTATACATGTATTGGGACAGGAATGTCAATTACATTTTAGTTGATCTAACGACAGTCAATTGTTTTAATTAAACATAGCCAATCATACACCTTATAGCGACCGGTGAATACATGCATTTACTACCATCAAGGCCATGCAAATGAACCTTTTAGACACACAGAATCTGTACTCGATCAACCTCTTCAGGGAAAAAAGAAGAATCCTCTGCTTAACAATTAGCAAGAAATTAAAGTAACCCCATCCACCTACTATTGACATACTTAGAGGAGACATGGTTTAAAGTATTCTCATACCAGTTCATGTTTTCAGACTCTGCAGTGTTCTTTAATATCCACTTTGCTACAGTTGCACAATCAACAGGACGATGGGCTTCCTCTGTACACTGCAAAGATCAAATTCACAGGAATAGTGTGCCAAGTAAAGACAAAGTAGGTGAATATCACTCATCAAGATAATTTATTGGAGATCTGCACCCGCAACAGATATGAAAAAAGATGAAAGCAAAACATGAATCTTAAGGTACTCACATTCCAGCAAAAGCTATATGAACAGCGGCAAGTGACATCATAGCTTCCACTACCAACAACAAAATCCACAGCATAATCACAGCCTGGAGCAGGGCACCATTTTGTCTACAAAATAATCTTATTAAAATTTTGCACGCCAGTATTCATATGAAGTATCATGATACTGAAAAACTAACATAATCATCTGCCAAAAATGTTGCTCCATTTATGTGAGAATTCAGAATGCCATGCTGCAGAAAATTACTTCACAAAAAAAAATGATTTTGAAAACTCAGATTTACCTTTCTATTGTCTTCAATATAAGATCTGACAAAATAACGTTGATATTTTTCCTTGTCTTCCAAAGAAGCTAATGCATCAATCATATCTTGGCCAACAGCAGCAACACAAGATGGACCAGGACAGCGCAACATCAAACAACCCGGTCCATCATTAACAGCTGTGCTGATATAGCCTATAGCAAACCCAAACCATAAATTGATTCATAAGTGGAACTACCCAGTGATTAAAGCAAGAAAAGGATTATGCCGGTGACTACATAAAAAAAAGTGAAGGTTGTAACAGCAAATATCAAAGTCTTGATGGATTTATATTTTCACGCAACAAAGAGCTCTCTTTTCGGTCCCTCTCAAAACTTCTACATTTAACTTCAGTTAAATCAATAGGAGAGCATCTCAAGGAGAGGGAAAGCTTAGTCAGCTCCATAAACAATTGGGTAACTTGAGAAATTTTATCGATTCTCATCCTTGTAAACAAAGATTCACTTTAATTTGCAGTTGGGTGCCTTCGTTCGCCCTCAACCTCCATTCATTTGTCCTAGGTCTTTTCTAATCTTCATATAATATATGATTTAGAAGAGGAAATAAATATATAAAGAATGAAAGGTACACACCGGCCCAGCATGAATTACAAAACGGATGCCCGCAGACAGCTGCGTACAACTTTTCACGAGGATACGTTTCAAAGCAAATTCCACAAGTCATCTGATGAACGGGGAAATATAATAGCATATAAGACTTTGCACTCTACTCCAACTATAAGAAACAGCGGTGAACTTTGCATCTACGACAAATAACTGACTGAGAAACAGAAGGGGAAATGCTTACTTCTCTACCATCCGGAAATTGGACAGCTGGTCTTCCCAACAAACCAACAGCTCTCCGAACCCTGTCTTCATCTGCAAACCATTCCTCAAGCACCTTACTCACACTCCTGCAAAGTGGATGGAAGGAGCAGATAATGAACAAAAGGGTAGGGAGGGGGTATGGTGGATAAGGTAAATAAGAAAAGGTAAAAATGAAGAATTTTGTTATCAAAAACAGGGAAACAATCAGGAATTCATGGGATTGAAATAAAAAACAAAAGTAGAGAGATACCAGTTGTAGTAGCGAAGGAGGATGCCGGCAGGAACTTTGGAAATGGAAAGTACAGTAGCGATCCTCGCCACATCTTCTTCTTGACGCGCACGAATATCTGCTTCGCTCAAAATGGAGTAGTTTTGCTGGCCAAAAAAAATCTTCTTTTATCTTTAATGTTTTAAGGAATAACCAAATTCCATAAAAATTAGCAAAATCTTGATGATAAATGAAAACCCATCAAGAGAAATAAGAAAAATTCCTTCAATCTCCGACGAAAAGAGTAAACTTTTAAATATATAGGTAAAATAACAAGAAAGAGAGAAACAGAAGGAGAAACCTGATGACGACGGGAGAGGAGGTCGAGGGAATCATCGGAATCGTGATCGATGAACTCATAATCCGCAACATCAGCGTCATCGCTGTCGAAAGCATCATCAACGCCGCTGTAGAAATCGTCATCGGCGTCTTGCATATCGAGGTCATCCTCCGATTCCATTAGAGAGATTGCTATCGGGAGTAGTAGAATCTTAACTAAACAAAAGGTATGCGAAATGTAGGAGATGATAATAGGAGAAGTGTTGAAGGAAATTGAGGAGGATGAAATTGAACAGTTGAAAGAAAAAGTTTAAGCTTTTGGAAGACAGAAAGGGAAAGAAAGAGAGAGAGAGAGAGACAAAGGGAACAAAGGAGAAAGAACACTAATTCTCTTATCTGAGAAAAGCCTGCACCTTTTCTTCAAATGTTCCCTAATCAGTTATCAATTACCTTCCTTTTTTAACATTTTTATCATTATTTACGTATAAATTTATCTCTATAATCCTCTGTATCAAGACTGAAAATATATATATATATGTATATATATATATGTATATATGTATATATATATATGTATGTATTAAGATGAGTAAAACTTGCAATTACTATTAAAGTCAAATTTGAAATTTAATTAACATTTTCACTATTTTAATTAGTTTATGTCCAAGCAGTCCATTTTGTATGAGCTGAAAGTCATGTTCGGATCATCTAATGAACATGAATAGTCATTAATATTATAAACAAAAATTAAAAAATTGTATTAATATAAATTTTTGAGATAAAATTTTCTTTATTTTGACAATAACGGTCAATTCTACTTTCCAAATCCAAATTCTCCCCAACATTGACATGAGTCTCTTCTAAACTAAGACCAAACCCTACACTGAATCAATTTACTAATCAATTCAGGCTTCCGCAGCTTTTTCTTTCGGTGGTAAAGAAGCAATTTTACTAATTAATCCAGACTTCTGCTATTTGTACATGCCAAATTTTCCTTTCATTCTTCCAAATTCGTTGACTTCTTCATCCCTTCATTGGGTGCGTCCTCCTCCTCCTCCTCCTCCTACTCATCATCTGTGCTTACAGGTCTAATCAAACCAATGACCTCTCATCCATCCAAGCATAAAGACCAATTGATATAAAAATTTCAGGGAGTGCTTGGCCCTTCTTAGCATTGCTGAAGCTGCTATTTGTTCCAATGATTCCAACTCATTAGCAGGAGTTGGCGATTCAAGTTCTGATTTGGATAATTTTTTAGTTCGCAGGAGGTTATTTCTTTCACTCTTTCCAATCTTTTCACTTTCTCTTGCTGTTATATGTATGCTTGCTTCAACCATGTTGTCAATCTCAATTACAAATCCTCACAATTAAAATACAGTGGTTTACAACGGGGACATTCAAACCATATCACAATGAATTATGGAGTTCTGTGTTTCACTGACTTATATCTATACCAGAGAATATCCTCCTTTCCTGTACTTTCAGAGGTAAAATAGCAGAAGAGAATTGAATATATAATTGAAGTTTATGAACGAAACACATGTTACATTCTCAGACTGCTGCAGCCTTAAGAGACATAAAATCTGATATCTTATTTGTGTAGAAATCAGGTTGAATGGAGTTGTTGGGACTTTGAAGCGCGGACAATGAGGTCACACCTATTATGGTAGTTAAGAAACAGAACCAAAAAAAAAACCTTAATCAGATCAAAATACAGAAATGGACAAATTACACAAGTTTGGTTACCTGAGAGAACAAGGAGAGTTTTGCAACCACCATTTTGTCCAAATAGAATATCAGTATCCAATCTGTCCCCAACCATGCATATCTGCGATTTGAGAATCCCAAATCTGCATTCATCAAATTAATTAAGACAGATCAGAAGAGATCAACTATCTCACGGATGGAATTATCTGATTATTTAAAAGTACTTTGTGAAGTAAATATGACTGCATAAGACCTTTGTAGTTGCATGAAATTTTGACCATTGCAGAACTTAAACCTTTTCAGTTTGATAAAACCAGATTAGTTCTAAGCAAGACACCCAAGATAGCCATGCATAAGAGATCCCAAACTCACAATCAAACTTCAAATGCTTCAAGTCAGAGGATTAGATACTCAATCAGGATAATGAAAATTGGGCTATAAACGCAAAACGACAACTTTTGCCCTCAATCTGCGTGACCTTATGCACAAGAAAGACAAGAGACAATCATCTAACATCACCAATCAAACTGCCGGATGCTTAAAAGAAAAAAAGATTTCTTATTGATAGCCAGTTTGCTTTGCCTTGTACTGAAATATCCTAGCTACAGATACCAAATACAACTCTATCAAGCATGCAGTAATTATAATATATGTGCTCAGCTTGAAAGGATCAGCAAATGGCTAGCAGAAGCTACTGAACACGTTAAAGCATACTTGTTTGCCAAGTAATCCATCATAAAAGTTGAGGGCTTCCCCACGACCACTGGTTCCCGTTGAGTCGACCCAGCAATAGCTCCAACCATAGATCCACCACCTGAAATTCATGAGCAGTTTATATATTTACTCTGGGAGAAGAACAATTACAGCCAAAAAGCAGACATGAAGTGCAATAAAGGCTGGAGAGATGAGAACCTGCCCATTCTTGAGCATCAGTGAGATGTGTAACGGCGTCACGATTTGTAGCAATGAAGAGACATCCAGGATTTTCCCTTATACAGAGCGTCCCATACCTTCCAATCACAAAGTAAAGACAGCTGTTAAAGATGCTCATGAAACGCTTCATATTTTTCATATGCTTTCCACATCTATTGCAATTAGATCTAGGCAAGGCCTCTGGAGATAAAACTGCCACTTTACCTTTGTCTGTTAATGGGAGACAGGAATAGCAATTATGGTTAAAGGAATATATCATAGGTGACACTGAAACTAACAAGCTATGCTGATAGAAAAGTTAACTAAAGTCAAGCATGAGAAATAATTTTCTACCACCTCCGCCTCCTAGATTCCCAACTTGGAATTAAAGCTTTCTCTTTTGAATGAATGAAGCTAAAGTCAAGCATGAGAAATAATTTTCTACCACCTCCGCCTACCAGATTCCCAACTTGGAATTAAAGCTTTCTCTTTTGAATGAATGAAGCTAAAGTCAAGCATGAGAAATAATTTGCTACCACCTCCGCCTCCCAGATTCCCAACTTGGAATTAAAGCTTTCTCTTTTGAATGAATGAAGCTAAGTCTAGGCACGCTTGTTCAAGAAGAAGATGGTAACTCACTGGACTTTGTAGTAGTTGAAATAGCGATCAAATCCAACCACAACTGCACCAACCTATAAAGCAAGGAAGAGTACTCACAATATTCCCAAAAGGA
The DNA here is from genome assembly GCA_027563575.1 of Erythroxylum pedicellare. Classification (NCBI taxonomy): domain Eukaryota; kingdom Viridiplantae; phylum Streptophyta; class Magnoliopsida; order Malpighiales; family Erythroxylaceae; genus Erythroxylum; species Erythroxylum pedicellare. The sequence goes on from JAOQMP010000007.1 coordinate 32,480,822, forward strand.
ATCTAATCTATAGCAAAAAGTAGCATAACGAGCTCGAAGGGCCAATCCAATAAGAAATTTCGTAAGGGCAAGTAATAAGAGAAAAAGAAGTTAAAGTTCACATTTTTATCGTGCTCCATTAGAAATCCAGGCTTCAATTCTATCTTCTTTCCTCCATCTTCCTGCATATTTGTAGAAGGAAAGCACACAGATAATTGAGACGTAAATAAAAAAGCCATGAAATTTGATCGCATGATCACCTGAATACATTACAAAAAGACAGTAACTAATGGAGAAAGGCAACAAGTGGAAAACGAAAATGCAAGTTGGGGGAGAAATTGACACACACCGGGCCACCAAGATACTGAAATCCAGCGAGCTCGAGTTCTTTCAAGATACCATCCTCGCCAATTACATAAACCTTCTTGTCTTTAGGGAAGTTGATCGATTGCAAGTAGGCAGCAGCTGCAAAAGATGAAGCAAAAATCTCTTCCTGAAGATGCAGAAAAGGAAATGGACGTCATTAGGCTAGAGAATAAGAACAGAAGAGGGTAGTTAATGGATAAAGAGTAATAGCTAACCTCACTGACGTTGAGTCCAAGAGTCTCAAACTTTTTACCGTATTGTTTCCTAGATTTGGTGGAATTGTTGGTAACGAAAACCAATCTCTTTCCCTGAAAAAGAAAGAAGAAAGGAGAGGAATTAAAGGAAATCAATATATTTTCATCTCGATGAACTGGGCATCGAAAAGGAAACCTTGGCGCGAAGCATATCAAGCGTATCAGGGACTCCTTCAATCAATTTATCTCCTTTCCATATAACTCCTGCGGGATTATAATATCCCATATCACAGAAATAACACACGATCAATCAAAAGCAGAGACTCATTTTTGGCTGATGAAAAATGAAAGGAAATACCGTCACAGTCGAAGATGAAGGTCTCAACGGAGTCGATGAGCTCATCAGCATTCTTCAGAGGCTGAGCTGTGGAAGCTCTGACGCCAACAACACTATCCATAGCTCTGGGCCTCCGAGTATTATGACTACTAGTAAAAGAGTAGGTGGAGGTGGAGCATTTGGATTGTAGAATTGTGGTTGTGTTAGTTGTAAAGGGTGGTAGTTTCTTAAGGCCTAAGAATCTTGGGATTGTTGGGACACGCCAAGAAAGAAAAACTGCTGATAAAGCAGAGCAAGTGGATGAGGAAGGGGATGCAGCCGGTGTTGTTGTTGCTCTGCTCATCATAGCTTTGTCTGTCTGCTTTATTTTCCATTTTTTAAAAAAAGTTTTTAATACAGAAGAAATGGTTGGGTTGGAGGTTTATCATATTACGTCAATATGATCACTTTTACGTGGCTCTGGTCTCACGCTGCTATGGTCGACCATGGGCATGGATTGTATTGTGTGGACCCAAAATAAATTCTATTTAATTAACTCAAGTTTAAATATTAAAATCAGCTTTAATTTAGCTAGAAATCAAATTAACAAGTTCTTAAAACATTTACCATAATCAAAATTGCTCGAACAAATACTTGAATTCAAAATTTTCCAACTTTTTCTCTTCTTCTACTTTCTGTCATTTCCCTTCTTTTTTCCTCAACAATTGAAACTTTTCCTGATGTGTTTCATTAACATCACAACCCAAAATGCTCCTGCCCAGTATAATTTTGTAAATAGTCTCTTAATCAGAGTGTTATTAAATTTTTTCAGACTCAAGTTGAAAATTTTCATTGAGAGTTGTGGTCAAATTTTGTAAATGGTAACAACAGGCTATTGTATGAAATGCCCAAATTGAGGCAAAAAGCATCCCCTCCAATTCCCCAAGCTTGTCTCTACCCAAAAACAGTAGTGTGAAAAGTGTTGGTCTGACGAACTAACACAGAGAGAGAGAGGTGAAACAGCAAACTGCAAGTGATATTTAATGATTCAATTCAGGATTGCATTTTTGTTCCTTCATACTTACATGTTCACTTCTCCATCTCTGTCAGTGTTCATATGCCATACAACAATCGGTATACACACCCCACCCTGTGGTTCTACATAACAATCAACCTACATACTCAATTCAGCATCTATGGTTAACCTTTCCTACAAGGTTGTCAGAATCAATGTCACGAATCCAATAGCATATGTTTATGGACAATTCTCTACATCACTCCTTGAGGATTGGAGTTTCTTGCAGAAGTCATCCACACTTTCAGGAGTGAACCAGTTTTCATTCATCTGCAGTTCCAACATAAGTAACAATCAATTCCTGATCCTAAGTGTGCAATCTTGCATAATTGTAACAATAAAACCTTACAAAATAAGGGTATCCCTTGGTACTGAAGTTCTCCGGGGCATCCTGCACAAACAAATAGATGAAGTAGAGGACGTAGTTGCCACACTCTTCATCATTTCTCTGTTGTGGAACCTAGGCACATGGGTAAAACGGTAGAAAAAGTGAATACGCAAAGCTCTAACAAAAAAATGCAAATCCAACAACTCAGGTCGAAATTACCTTAGGCACCAATAATGGGATACGAGAAACCAACTGGTTGTTCTCAGCCCTGCCCTCAGATTTGTAAATGTCTAATACAAGCCTTGAAACATAGAATTAGTTCAAACTTGACTTATTACACCTTAATCCAAGGATAGGAGAGGATAGGAGGAGGTGGATTCTTTTTATTACGAGGATCAAGAAAATACTTTATCCTTCTTCAGCTTCCCTTGTCGCACCACTAACTTCTCCCCTCCTACTTGTAATTTACTCACTCTTTCTCACATCACCTATACTAGCACATACTAATTACAATGGATAAAATGAACAGTTTGCAGAAACTAAAAGTGCAGTTACCTTCTGATTTCTGGTTCAAGTCGCTTCGGGTTTGCCATCTTGAGTGAATCCAGCAACAGCATACAAGGAGTTGCGTTTTCCGATTGCAAAGCATCACCAAAGTGACAAAAGATCAAGAGGCTCCAATGACCCCTAAAAAGAGGGCCAGCATACTTGGTTAAAATTACAGCAATACTGATACAGTATAAGAGAGGTGAAGTAACTAGTGA
>JAOQMP010000007.1:32492149-32503056 GCA_027563575.1 Erythroxylum pedicellare
ACCATTTATAAATACCTTTAGCATCTTACTAGTTTTCTATGTGCTCAACTAGTGCTCTATATTGTTCATCTATTCGTTAATTTATTTTTCAATATGATGCAGACAAGAGAAGTAAAACTGCAGCCCAAGTATCTACGTGGCACTTTGAAAACTCGGCGCATATGTCGGAAAAAGATTCATGACAGGATTACTGCTGTTTGGGGTAGGTATATGTTTTCTTAATTCCAGCTATTTAGTTCATTGTAGTAGATTTCCTATGTAACATGGGTAAGACCATACTGAACTGAATACATTCTTCTCCCTTAACCCGAAGCCTAAAATCTTGGCAGTCAAGTGAGTTACACACTTGGGTAATATGTGCCCAAAAGTTTCTCTTTGTATCATATTATTTGGGAAACTCCAACTTACGTAACAATTTCTTTCTTTTCACCGATACATGACTCGTAAATTTGGCAGATTGAGATGCCTTATTCTTATGTTTTTTGCCATATAATTCTGGAAACTCTTTGTCTCTCTCTCTATGTGCAGATATGTTGTATACATTCCTAAATACAGGAGAGAAATCTATCGTCTTTTCTGCTTCTTATCTACGTGACTTAAGCTGTTTATACTTGCTGCATATGTAATGCAGACTATTTGATTCTAATTATGGTTATTTTATCTGCCAAGTCTCAGTGTTTTTTTTTGGTTCTTTGCTTATGGAGGTTATTGATATCTTTAGCTTGTTGCAGCTATGATATCTGCATTGGAGAAGTCGGAAGATGATCAAAACTATCGAAGTAACTTGAAAAAAACATTAGAAAAGCTTGGAAAAGTGTTAAGTGAAGCAGATATTCGCTTGCTAGTTGTTAGCATGCTGCAGAAGAATGGCGCAGAGATGTATGTACATCCAATGGTTCATTTCCCAAAATGTTTAAATATATTTTCTCCGCTCAGTCCTTTCTTTTCCCTCTCTCTCTATGTCTACTTTCCTTTTTCCCTCCCTCCCTTAATCAAGTGTCATTGCAGGGCTGATAAGGAAGCAAGAAGAGAAGAGAAAATGCACATCAAGCAACTGGAGAAAAGTAAACGTGAAATTGAAAAGGCGAAGAAGAGAGCAGAACTTGAAATCCAAAAGCAAAATCGACAAATAGTATGGTGTTTCTGTGAATGTCGAGTAGTTCTATTATCCATATGCTTTATGCACCTCCGTTGAAAAATAAATTTGCTTTATTACATTTTGACTGCTGCTCTAGAAATGTGAAAATTTTCAGTTCATATGCTTTCTTCGATAATTTTCTTGAAACAAATTTTTATCCCCTTGATTGTTTCATTTTTCAGGAAAAAGAGCGAAAGAGGCTGCAGGAGGAGGCAGAGAAAGATGAAAAGCGTCGTGAGAAAGAAGAGCTTGAGATGCAGAGGCAATTGAAGAAGGAGCAAGAGGAAGCTGACAAAGAGAAAAGGCGTCGGGAGAAGGAAGAAGCTGACCTGAAAAAGTGGAATTCTATAAGAAAACAAGCCTCAATCATGGAACGATTTTTGAAAAGAAGCAAATCTACTTCACCTGGACAGGTTGACCAGAGTTCAAGAGCCATGCCTGTGTTGTCTTCTGAAATGAGTGAAAATGGGAATGAGTCAGTAACCCAACTAATGGATACTATTCTTACATCCAATGGCGATCTTACTGCTGATGATATCTTGAAGTAGGTTTAATGCTCTAAAACTCTCTCCATACTGTATCAGAGGAGAAGACTTAGCTATCCTAATCTTTCAGTTATTTTGCTGATGACTATGGCTGATATGCTTTGCAGGTCGCATTTATCTTCTTGGCATCATTTTGGTCGTGCTCTTCGCTCAAACAAAAAACAACACTGGAGCATACGTCAAAAGCCTAAAATTGAGCTATTGAAAGAACTTAAGTTAACTGATGCAAGGGAACTAGCTCATGATGATGAGTCAAGTATGGAGAAGGTTGTAAGTGAAGTGGGAGATAAGACTTCCGGGGATAGATCATCTTTTACTAATTTGGGTAGTTCTTCTCCTGGCTCTAAAAAGTGCAAACGGCGAAAGCAGTTATTGCAGTTTGACAAGAGCCATAGGCCTGCTTTTTATGGTATCTGGCCAAAGCAAAGGTATACATCTTTAACTGATACTTGTGTCATAAAAGGTTAATCTAGGAATTGGGTTATGAGTATCTAATGCTCCTTGCTGAACTGTCTAATAGTGCTTACTTAGTGATTGTAGCAAGCGGTTGATACTGATGCATTTAGTTCATGATGATGATTGGTATTTAAACTTGTTTTGAACTTTTTGCTTCCTGCTTCTTGAATCTTTTACCTTGTAGCTGATTAATATTTTATTATATTAGCTTTTTGCCTTTGGCATGCCCTCATTGGTCTTTGTCTTGGTGTAATAGTTTGAAATTTAATGTCAATCTGTATATTAAGCCTTCTCTTTGTTATCTATGTCTTGACCTTTGACAAAGTGGCAGCACTGCTTCTCTCATGAATGATTATGTTGGATTGGTCTCATTTAAAATTTCCTGGATAAACCCAACTGATACATTTATTCCCTTGACTGTGGAACTAATTTTCTAATGTCATCTTTAGTCAAGTAGTTGGACCGCGCCAACCTTTCAAGAAGGATCCAATCTTGGATTATGATTTTGACAGTGATGAAGAATGGGAAGAGGTGCTCTTTTTTATTTGTTGGCAAAATGATAACTGGGGCATTTATACCAATGATTTTCTGGTGACACTGATATTCTACAGGAAGATCCTGGTGAAAGCCTCTCGGATTGTGATAAGGATGATGAAGAAAATTTGGATGAAGTGTTCTCAAAAGCTGATGAAGAAGAAGAAAGTGAAGATGGTTTTTTTGTACCTGATGGTTATCTCTCAGAAAGTGAGGTAAGGAAGATCATCAGGCAATTTTAAAACTGCAGGCTGTTGTTTTCAGTTTTCCATATTTCTATGGTTGCTAGAATGAATACATAGCACAAGTTAGGATGAGCATCCAGTCTCTGTCAGTTGATACGATATAGTCAACATAAGTCTTAATATGTAAAATGATTTTGCCTATTGCTTTAGGGAGTACAAATTGACAGGATAGAGGCTGATACTTCTGTTGAGGGCATAAGCAGTTCGTCGAGTTGCAGTCAAAACTCGGAGAGTGAGGAGTTTTGTTTGTTGCTTCAACAGCAAAAGTACCTTAACAATTTAACGGAAAGTGCGCTTCGAAAGAACCAGCCCTTGATTGTGCTGAATGTTATGCATGAGAAGGTGCCATTGCTGGTGACAGAAGACCTAAGTGGTGCATCTAAACTGGAAAAAATCTGGTTACAATCTCTTAGTATGCGTGCATTCCCTGGTGCATCAACAATTGAGATATCAATGGACTGCATGAATGCTAATGATCAAGATGGTTGTCTGTCTAACAGCAAGGACAGTACCATGCCAATGTCAACTTTGAGCTGCATACAAGACTCTGACATGCCTATATTTGTAAGTTGGAATTTGATTCTGAACTAACTAAAAGAAAGAGTTTTGCCTTAACTTTACTAATATTGTTTCCAAAGACAAACTTATCTGTCTGTAGTGATTTGGTTTGCCGTTGAACATCCTTGAAGTATATGTCATGGAAGCTTACGTTTGATATTATGAACTTATAGGTGTCCACCATTCATTCTTGCTCACAAAGTATCAACAAGGTAGTTGAATCCTTGCAACAGAAATTTCCTACTATCCCAAAGTCTCATTTAAAAAGTAAAGTTCGGGAGATATCTGATTTTGTGGACAATCATTGGCAGGTTAGTGCTATAGTTGTCAATTCAGGCATGATGAAGCTAATTATGAGCTTATTATCATGGCCTTTTAATCGGTGTTGCATGGCATATTCTGCGCTGAGTTACCATAATAATGAATTTTGTTTAACGGACTTATCAAAAAGAAATTCATACTTGTTACTGATTTATTTCCTTTTCTGGGTATGAAGTTAGTCTCCTGTTTCTTAGGATTGGTGACGTCATTGTGGGCTTACAATTTAGATTCGATGTTCTGTAAAACTATGAAGTTAAACATGTGATATTCTTGCATAAATGACCCATGAGCAATTGAGCATGTGATGGTAAATTTTGCCAACATCTGAATGTTCTTCTGTTTCAGGTCCGGAAAGAAATTTTGGAAGAATTTGGCATGCCAATTTCACCAGGTACGGGTCTGTTGACGGTTGATGTATTTTTGTATGTTGTCGTATGATATGAAGACTGAAGAGAAATTTTGATATTCAGTAAAGCGAGGAGTGAAGATTCAAAATATTTCCACATATTTTTCAAAGAGGTGCTTACCTCCTGCGGCCAAAATTATGAACTGTGGGGAGAACTCTCCCAAGTCGTCTCTGAAATCAGCATCTTCAGTTGAGGGGCAGCAGGTTGGGACTTCTAGTCAACCATAAGGCATAGATAGCCTTGTTGTCATGTTTGTGTTTTTCCAAGCGCCCACCGTCAAGAAGTGTGGAAGCTAGGATTTTCTTAAGCCTTATGTTGTAGTAGTGGTCTGAAAGGGATGAAATTTGTTTGTTTATCATGTAAAAACAGAAGATGGAAGGAACATTTACTTTTTGTACAAATTCGTTCTGAATTGCGCTAGCTTTATTCTTGATGAAGAAGAAGAAGAAGACACACGGGCCAGTAGGTGCAAGTATATCATTTTCTGGGTTTTAAAAAGTACGATATGTCAGATTAATCTTTTAAATGGCATCCATGCATAAAACTAGGGAAACATGCTGGAGTAATGATCTTAGCTTTGTTGTGTGTGATTGACATAAAAGATTCCCTATTTTGTAGACATTTGGCTTTAAATAAGCTTGAAAAGTGAAAGAGGAAGGGCGTAATCGTAATTTACGTTTTCATGTTTGTATAATCATAAATTAGGTAAGAATAGGATTGGAATGCGTAATTTGGGCTTGACACAGCCCAAGTCGAAATAAATCCACCTCAGTCGTATTCTTTTTGTCGTTAAAATGGCTTCAACTGTGGGCTGCTGGGTTGTGTGAGGTTTATGAGATTTTCTCTTGCTCTACTACTTTCTCATTCTATTCGTTTCCTCCTACTCTGTGTTACTGTTAGTTGTCTTCCCGACTCCTACTCATCCCTTCTCCTCCTCCTTCCGTTTCTTTTCCACCACCACCACCACCAGCAGCAGCTTGCCAGCTACTGAGCATCATATCCAATAAATTAAACATTATGTCCTCAAACCATCCCCATCCCCAATTTCAACCCCAACCCCAACCCCAACCCCAAGTTGCTCACCCACCTCGTAAGTCTTCTTTATCTCTTTTTATCAAAGTATAGATTTCGTCCTTTATCTTAATTATTACTCTTTCATAATCATAACAATCGCTGTAAATAACTTTGCTACTACTTCACTACGACCTGTTCCATTAAATTTTCCATCTCCTATGTTAGATTGTTGATATTAGGGTTTGTGTTCTTCGTAATGTAGAAGGAACTAGCATCGACGATGGTGCTCTAAAGGCCTGGTTTATTCTCGATCAAAATCAACAACCTGTTGGACCTTACACCGCCTCTGAGCTCCAGGGTAGTCTGTCTTATTCATTTCCCATTTCGTTCTCATATTCAATTTCAGTTCAGTTGTGTTAGTAGTCATTTTTATGCATATTTTTCATCTCCTACATGTTTAATAGCATTAAAGCTTCACCTATTGAATTTGCTTTTCATTATTCCCGTGAACAGAGCATTTCTTAAATGGGTACATCTTCGAGACCACGCTTTTATGGTCTCAAGGAAGAAACGAATGGGAGCCGTTGGCCTCATTCCCTGAAATGTTTACGTCAGGAATATCTTCTATCCCAGGTGAAGATGTGCTACTTTTTTCTTCTTTTCTCTATCCTGTCTCGGTTGGACTAATCTTTGTTCACATGAAGAAAGATTATACGTTCCAAATGTTTTTTTATGCGCAAGATCAGAAAATAATCTATATAGTGTTCGTCTTTGACAAGAGGAATCTCAGAAGATGTTATCATTTTTAGGACCCTCTGACAATGTTTCTGTGGAAAAGAGGGGATTTGGAGAGCTAGACGTAGAGAATGTTGCCACCCCAAATGGATATCAATCTAGCAACAAACAACAAGTTAAGCATTCTACTGCAGGTGGATTCAGTTTTCCTTACTCGCCTTTTTGTCACGGCATAATTCCTGCAGCTATTTGTGGCACCTGGAGTAAGTGTTTTATTCCCGAACTATTCTGCAGTGACATCCAACGACGACGAGGATGATTTTGCAAAATGGCAAAGAGAGGTTTCTGAAGCCGAGGAAGAGGCTAATCAACTTGCTCGCGAGTCTGGGATAGATGATAATGACAGGGCTTCATCACCACCAGATGGTGAGGAAGAATTCACAGATGATGATGGAACTATATACAAGTGGAACAGAGAAATCAGAGCATGGGTTCCTCAGGTTGTTGGAGCTTTGAAAGCTTTTCATACTCCCAACTTCTCTAAGATCTAAAATTGGCTGGCCATTTGTATTAGGAGCTTAATTGGGATTTTCTGTTCTAACACCATGAAATATCACGTTCAACTCTTAAAATTGACCATGACTTGATGAGAATTCTTATTCTGTATGTGTGTGTCTTTTTGATCATAAGAAGGCTCTGATCTATGGATGCTCACTCTAGTGAAGATAAGAGGGTTTCGATGTAGTTGCTCACTGTAAGCAATAGTTGTGGTGCTTTAGAGGGGGAGCATTCCTTCTGTTTGTTGCTTATTTAAAGCAAAGAGAGAAGGTGAAAATTGATTCTTCCGTATCAATATTAAGGCCTCGATGTTAGTCCTGATCTATAGGAAAGTTGCTTGTATCTGCATCTTTTTGTGTTTGGAATTTTGAGGATGAGAATTTGCTTACATTCTTGATTTTATTTGTGCTCCAAATAATTTGAGAAATTTATTTGTTGTGAATGTCTACATGAGTGATACATGTGAGTGAATATGTAATTTCTATTTGCCATGAATGTCTAATTTCCAAATATTATGGTCCTGTCCTTACTATTTGCTATCGAAGTTTTATATTCATGCATTCGTACACACATATATATATATACGCATATGTGAGTACGTGTTTTTGTGCTTGTCTAGAAGGGTCCTAGTATGACAATACTTCTTCTTAATTAAAATTCAACCAATGTGAAGGAAAACATATCAATCACGGGTGAGCAATACGGTGTAAATGAAATGACCTTCTTGAAGGAAGAGGAGGTATTCCCAACTGGTGTTGCTGATGCCTCAGTAAAGGAAGAGGTAAACGGTAATGAAGAATCTGTGGATGCTAAACAGAGTGGAAAGAGGAAATTGCACGAAACACCAGCTGAAAAGAAGGTTTGTCTGTTCACTTTCTTTTTTATTGTGACCGTTGATAGAGGACATCATGCCCTTCTCTTCTATTACCATCTTTTATATTAACAGTAATTTCATTTCTGGGTTTAAATTGTTAATCTGCCGTCATTGGCTTACAGCACACTAAACATATAACACCTATAAAAGGGACAAACAAGTTTCTTTTTAATGTGGTTCTAGATTGCTTCAAGAGAATTATTGACTCTTGTTCTGGATTTGTGTTTATTAATTGATTTAATTTTTATTGCAGGAAGCTAACAAGGCTCCTGATGGTTGGTTTGAATTAAAAGTTAATACTCATGTTTATGTAACTGGATTACCTGATGATGTTACTGTTGAAGAAGTAAGGAATTATCATGCTGTTTTCCTGTGTTAATATCCGACTTCCGAGAAACTAAATTTGGAATTGTGTTGCAGGTGGTGGAGGTCTTCTCCAAGTGTGGGATAATCAAAGAGGTAAGAGTTTATGTTATTATGCACTAAAGATGTATTAGTTCAAACAGTTTCTGGAAAGAAAGAAACTTTCATTAGTTCTTTATCTCATCTGACAAGCCCTTTTTCCGTCTTTATTAGAGCTGTGCCTTCTTATGCAGACTCGGTGGTATTGCTGAAGTAGCTTTACTGACATATAACTGCTTATCTTTTAGTTTAGATGGAGGTCCAAAGTTGTTACTTACCATTTTATATTTGAGCTGACTGCTTAATCTTATGGTATGAATTATTCATGAATGAATTGCTCGCCATAGAACCATATGAAAATAATGAAATGGAGGGGAATGATTACTGATGTACTTAAGTAAACCATGATAGTGAGATTTGGACCTTTGATATTTTCAAAGGTGATTTGAAATGTGCACATATAAGAAGGGCTTACACATCTGTTCTTGAGTAGCTGATGGCTTGAGTTCTTATTGAACACTCTCGTCGTTGCAAGGCCTAATATTTGTCACCTTGTCTGGTTTTCCATTTCAGTTGCTATTTCTATATAGCCAAAACCTTATTCCCCCTATTCCATTCCTCTGTTTTTGGATGATGAGTTCCTTAGCATTATGAAGTCTTACCTTTTAACAAAATCAATGTGGACTTTTGAATTGCTCACATGGTGGCCATGTTGTAAACGTACAGGATCCTGAAACAAAAAAGCCTCGTGTGAAAATATATGTTGACAAAGAGACAGGAAGAATAAAGGGTGATGCGTTAATTACTTATTTAAAGGTAATGTTTCTGTTTCTGATTTTAGCGATGATGTGACTATCGAGATTCTTATTCTGTAATTTACTTATACCTGTTTCTAGGAACCCTCAGTTGATCTGGCTATTCAAATTTTGGATGGGACACCATTACGCCCTGCTGGCACAATCCCTATGTCCGTCAGCCAAGCAAAATTTGAGCAGAAAGGTAATAAATTTGATGATGCTTGATGCTTGCAGCTTGAGTATGTCCAAACAATCATTTCTGTTTTTGTTATCCTGAAATCAAAATATTGGTTGAAGGGCCTGCTATATTAGAGTAATGATCCTTTTTCTTCCATCAAACAGGGGATAGATTTATTCCAAAGAAAGTAGATAGCAAGAAGAAAAAGAAGCTAAAGAAAGTTGAAGAGAAGATACTTGGATGGGGTACGTACTCATTTAAAATTCTAAGATTCTGCAGTTTGGGTGATGACTCTGAATTATATCTTCCAAGTTCTTGTCAGTTGCTGTCTTACTCATTAAATTATTGCTCTTTCGAATCAAATGGCTGGTAAGGATTAATAGAAAGAAATCACTTACAGTGATATTCCTGTTTCAGTCTTTTCTAACTTAAGCTTAAGCCTGTGTGTGAATAAGCGGATCAGTATGTTGTTAATTGGATAGTCTTTATCAAAATGATTGAAAAGATACTCCAAATTTTCATGGAATAGACAGATGAACTGGCAAGTTTATTTGTCAAAGATTTGGGAATGGTTTTGCATAACCACCAGTTAAAGGCTAGGCTTTCTGTTGATGGGCATTAAAAAGGGGGACATAGGTACAGGTTGATGAGACAAACAGAAAGTTTTAAGATTTCTGCTCTAATTTGGTTCCTTCTTTCAAGGAGTATACTGATATTGTACTGAATCAAAACAATTACAATTCCTCTGTATTTCTACGATTCTTACTGAGCAAAATCAAGTGAGGATGATGGCTTCAAAATTTCATACCTTGTTCTGTGTTTTGGTGTTCCCCTCATGTAATGCCGCCTTCTGAGATGCAGATTTTATTTGGGTTGTTTTATTGAAACTTTTGTGAATGACTATTATGTTCAGTTGATATGAAGTGTTTCTTTTATGGTAACAGGGGGTCGAGATGATGCCAAGATCTCTGTTCCAACTACTGTAGTTCTTCGTAACATGTTCACTCCTGCTGAAATGAGGGTAATCCTGAATCTAATCACGATGTGTTTGTGTATTTCTCAATATGAACATTTGGATGGCTAGTATTAAACAAGCTTTTTATGACATAGAATAATGGTTAAATATGTGAAATGAGAATTTTTATGTTATTTACCCATTTCTGCTGTTACTGAATTCTATACTCTTTTATCCGTTTGATATAATCAAATGGTGATTTGTTGTTACTTTATTATATGTAGAGTGGATCCTGAGACTTGTGGACCAAGGCTTTTGCTTATTTTCTTCTTCTACTTCTTCTTCTTATGCTATTATTATTGTACTGCTCTTTTTTATGTTTATTAGTTTTGTGTCTTCACATTTATCCACTGAGTGTCACCTGTATTTCTTGCAATGATGCAGTCGGATGAGAATTTGATTGCAGAGCTGGAGCTTGATGTTAGAGAGGAATGTATGAAGCTTGGTCCCATTAATTCTGTCAAGGTAACTGATTTGAATGGCAATTGTCATCTTTCTGCGCCATCTCTAATTCCTTGCAATTGTTGGATTTAGGCTTGGCGATCTAATTGAAAACAAATTACTTAAGTTTGTAGCTGGATAACCTGCAATTAAGGATCAGATATACAAACCTAGTGCAAGACGTCAGAGCTCTGTATATCTATATTATCTTTAGTATGGTACCTGGGAATAACTATAATCATTCAAAAGTACGTATTGCTCTTTATCTGATATTAAAGCTTCTTCGCAAGGACCAGAATGCATGTGTAGGTCCAGCAGTCTTGTCAGTATGATTTCAGTGCACAACTCAAATAATGTATAATTGAGACATGTCGGGTGATGGAAATTAGTGATTATTTTTTAAATACTGTATTGATTATAGAGGGGAGTTGTGGGAGATAACTCAGGTTGGAACCTTTCTGTGAAAACAAAGTACGACTAGTTAAGGTTAACTCATATACCTCAATGCTACTTTGTTTCTTGCGAATTTAGTTGGAAACTTCTGGTGTTCAGATGCTTCAGTTATAAAGTGAAGTTAACCTCTTAGTATTACACCCTGATGGTTCAATTAAATTTCTTTTTGTATCAACTCTTATGTTTGATTGCTTTTTCTGGTATAGGTCTATGAGAACAATCCACAAGGCGTCATA
>JAOQMP010000007.1:32517236-32541085 GCA_027563575.1 Erythroxylum pedicellare
CTATCTAAAACATTTCTTGAAGACAAATCCTTTGCATCGTTTCCATGAAGGAGATCTGACTTAACAGCAGCAGTTTCTGCACTCTCTACGCCGACTAATTCTGTCAAGTTGTGATCTTCTGATTCTAAATGATCCTCGGAGGCCAGACCCTTCTGAACAGATGACAAGTTTGGCTCTTCTAATAATCCAGGTGTAGATGGAGCCTGAGCATAATCAACAGGTTCAGAATTCACAGCTTCTATCTGTTTACAGGATTATATCAATTTCATCAGACAGCATGCTAATCCTCCCCCGTTGCTAGAAATTTATCAAATCAACATTAATTCAAAACATCAACAAGATGAGATCAGAAGCGAAGATCGAACAGAGTGGTAACCAATGACTTTTACAAATCAGAACTGTGATGTCCATACTAACCTTGCTTGTAGTACAATTTAATAGTACCATTTCTGCGGATCCAGTCATACTATCATTAGTTGCATTTTGTTGTGCCGCTGGTTCCAAAGATAAATGAGGATCAGCTCTGCAAACAGACACCCAGGGAGTTCACAGAGTTTCACCGTTAGTAATAATTGGAGCAAACAAATTTCCAAATCAGCATCCCAATTAACCACCCACAGACACCTTGTGAATCGGAAATTATTGATATTTCCAACTCATAAACTATTTTATTATTAGCAAATGAACGATACCACCCTTAGCTATATGAAGTAAGAAAACAATAAGCTACAACCGTGAAGAAAGTCAAAGAACAAATGAGTGAAGAGGGCAAAAACAAGAAAGAAAAACAACAATGAAAACAAACAAAATAATGATGCTCAGGGTTCAAAGCACCGCTGAAACAAGCCAGTTGACAGTCAAAAGAAACAACTCAGCCAATAAATGCTGTTTTTGTGTACACTTCATAGGACCATATTGTTGCGCTATCTAACAAGCATATATCAATTTGTTGCCAAAGGTGTGAAAATATAGATAAGGAACTAAAATCTTAATCATTCTTACTTACATGCCAAAAAATCAATTCACAAGCATATGCACTAGCACACAGAACACATAAATAAGAAAAAGTTTAGAAGGTGAGCAAATTGGTAGAAGGCACATAAGGAAGAACATACCCTGGAATTCCACCAAGCCCTGTGGCTGCAACCTTGTCAAGAAATAGGTCCTGTTGGCATACAATAAAACACAAGAATCGTCGCCAGTTTAAGGAAATAACTCACATGCAAATGAAAAATAAACTATATGTGACCTTGAGACAAGGAAATAACAATGTACAGTAGCAGGTTGGTTAAATACAAGTAGATATAGGATCTTCAGATTTAAGACCAGCTGCAAACTGGGGGAAAGCAATGGCCAATGCCACTCATCCTAAATATATAATATCGGTGAAGCCGTGCAAATATTAAGAAAAGAGCAGCAATTTTAGCAAGCCTTGATACATGTTCAATCTAGTAATCTTGTTCCCAACCTGGCTTCATAGAAACTCGCATGCAAGCACGAGATACCTACCTCTTCCAGCTCTAAACCAACTTGAGAAGTGTCACCATCACCAAATCGTTCTAAGATAAATCATACGTTAAAAATTAATTAGCAACATTTGCCACCATTGCATAGGCAAGTCAATACAACATATTTTAAATAAATTTACTCACCATCCAGACCAAATCTTGATGAAGAGTAAACCACAGGTTCCATATTGTCTTGGAGAGTGATTTGCTCCTTTGTACTAACATGATGATCAACATAATTACTGCAGAAACGTCTTTTGTTACCATAAGATAGTAAATAGAACATCATCACCAAGTAACAAAAAGTTTATTTGTTGAAAAAAGAATGCTAGAGTGAATAAGCAAGGCCCCACAACTGATCAAAGTATAAGCCATTTGGCCACTTCAAAAACCTTATTAATCTGGAAACTTACACAGACAGTAAAAAGATTAGTGCATGACGGTCATTAAAGTCGACTTATAACTGTGTAAAGTAAATAGAAAGAATGACATTCAAAAAAGGAGATAATAGATAGTTTCAGCAAAGTAATTTGGTCGTTTCTACTAACCCCTGAAAAATATCATTATCTGGCAACTCAAAATCATCAAGATCAAAAGTCTCAGGCAAGGTGATGGAGTGATAAGGTGCAGTTGTTGCCTCAGGTGGTAAATCAACTGCATTGGATCGAAAAGCTTGCTTTATCTTTAGCAAAGCCTCACTGCAGTCATCAAAAAGGTAATTCACCTTTCTAGAGTATATCCTCACCACACCAAGCAGAAGATGGCTGGACAACCGTAGTGCTATTGGTACTTCGGGAAATAGAATTGAATCTGGTGAGGAGTTAAAAAGGACGAGAAGTGCAATGAGACAAACCAAATAATGGAAATATTGGCTCGACTGCTAAAACATTGTCTTGGGTAGAGAAGCGAAGAAAAGACGAGTGTAAAGTAGAAACTGACCAACAGAGACACCAATGTCAGTATCAGCAACCTGGTTTTTGCGAAGTTTCCGCTCCAAATGAGCTGCTATCCATATAGTACCCAAAGGCCCTTTCTTGGCCAGTATAAATTGTGAATAAAACATTTGGTTTTTGACTCAGAAACTAAACCACCAAGAGACCAAATTATATTTATGGAATCCACCGCGATTTACCAATAATAACAGGAACAGCTACAAGAACAAGAGCAAGTTTGAACATGTGAAGGGAAAAGCAATCTTCAAAATGCTCTGGGAAAACTAAATTCAGAAATAGCAACTGTATGCTGAGAATAGTGCCAAAAAGAAGTGATCCTTACAATTGTACTGCGGAAGCTGACGAAAGACGAAACAACACAATCCTAAATCGACGCTCAAGAAAGAAAGGTAGCGAAAAGCAAAACTGCAAACCCTAGAATTTGAAACTGAAAGGGGGAAGAGCGAAATGGGATCTAGGGAGCAGAAGGAAATTGAAAGTAATATTATTTTTTATATAATAATAATAATAATAATAATAATAACAGAGTCGTGATCGTGAAGTAATCGTAACCGACGAGGCTCAGTTCTACTTCTACCCCTTGCCTTTGCTAATTATCCAAATAATTCTCAACATGCAAATAGAATTTTGTCGGAGTCCACATTTCACTAATAAGTGCCTTCTTGCATATTTGAGGCACGCACAGTAGGTAGGGAGGCCCAAAGAATTAGACCGCAAGCCCTATCCGAGTATAAATTCAACAACATTCTATTTAAGATAACAACCCTAAAAAACGTCTAATCTCTGAACATCGACTCAATGGAATTAGTAAATAGTGAATTGAATTATCAAAGATGAGTTATTTATTAAAAAATATAATTTTACAAAGCTTAAACGAGTTGACACAATTATGTATTCAAATACTAGACTTAGCGATTATGATATCACATTGACACCATGCATTTCGTAATACACTTGTTTGCAGTATCACACTCTTGTTTTCTAACACAAAATATCCAACTGTTCTTATTTGTTTTTAATACATGCAAGACTAATTAACATCATACGACTTATTTTTCTTCCTTCTTTTATCTTCTATTTTATTTTTAACACTATGATATAAATTAAAAAAAAAAGTAGATGGTAATGAAAGTTTACATGGACATATCATGAAGAAATATTTATTTGTTATTAATTATATATCCATTTAATTTTAAAAAAATATATCTTAAATAAAGGTTTGTACATGTGAAGAAAAGAAAATCAACTTAGCATATTATGTATATTATTACATATATACACTAGCATACATACATACATACAGCCCATATTGCAACAATAACTGCACGTCCTAATAATAATCCTAAGCCCTCTCCCACTGGCACTACCTGAACTGTACTAACTGAAAACCAGAAAACATCTAATGAATACTACAAATAAAAAAGTGTCACCGGGTTGGGCCAAGAGCTTAGAATTCTGACTTCATAAGCTTAATCCGTGGCTTTATATCGATGCTGTCAAAGGGCTTCACCTGTTCAACGTGTATGTAATCCCTTGTTTTAAGAACCTACAAATTGGTAAACATAGATCATCATCAACTCTATTTTATCAGCTTCAGTGGCCATTGCTGCTACTCATCTCCATTTTACTGGCAAATTGCGACACTCAACAGGCAGGCACATAATCTATGAACTGAAGATTAAAAAAGCGATACATACCAACGTTTCAAAGAACATTCTTGATGCTTCCTTGCGAGTTTTACCAACTAGTAGATTGTCCACCGAAAGGACTTTCCTTCCTTGTCCACTTTCATTGTCAAACAAGGTTTGCAGGTATTTAGCAACAGCCCTAAAGAAATGCAAATCATCAATAATCAAGAAAATACATGAAAGAGCTATCGTGAAAAATAGACAATGAAGTGGGTGAAAGAGACACAATCAACTTCATAAGTTCGATCCCCATAATCCTAGCTCAGATATGTCTGATCAGAGCAAATTTAGCACAAGACACATGGATAACTTGTATACTATTTTTCCTCTTAGATTGCTTATATACGTCGCAAGATCCCCATTCATACCCATCTTGGATACTAATAGCATCGCATCCAACGCTAAGTTGCGACAAATTATCAGTACTTCCAGATGTATTCCCACTTTTCAGGAATCTTCAGTAGGAAGACAATCGTTAACCACATGAAAGACACAAACCTTGTGCGGGAAGACCATCCACTATTCTCTAGAAGGCAAGTATCTTCATGACAAGGCATGCCATCCTCATCATCTTCACCTATCTCATCGTCATCCGCATTAAGAAAATCTGGAAGAAAATTGCCAGTAAGAAAACTGATTAGGTAGATTTGCAGCAAATTTTTTAAGAGCACAGCTTTTCTCATATCAAAATCAATTTATTTTCATCCTAAAATACAAGCATATCATCATAGGACAAAATATAACTGTCTCAGGATTCAGAAGTTCTCCCAAAATACAAGGTTACAGGGTTCCATTAATAAAGAGCTTAAGCCAAATTTTGAAATCTTTTAGAAGTATATATTACCGGCCCAAATTCTGAGAATAATTGCAGCAACACAAAACATAGTCACTCAAATACCCTCGAAAGAAGTCAATATGATGTGAAAATCCTCTCTATGTAGCATGCAAGTGAAAATTTTGATATGAACCTTGAAACCTCTTATCCTAGTACAACCCAGAGTGCAAAACTATGACTGAATCACAGAGAAACGGTATTACTTTGTAACATAACATGCTCTTATTCATTTGAGTTCTGTACCATGGCTCACTAAGGGGCTAGATCCATTTGCAACACTTTTGGGAATTTCATAAATGAGTTCTGTTCCATGACTCACTAAGGGGCTAGACACATTTGGAGCACGTTGGGAATTTCATAACTCATAAAAGCAATACATACCAGCTCAAGAGATGCAAAGTTCCTAATATGTATATAAAACTTACAACTCACTCCTAACGAAGTACTACGAATAAAACATGTTAGGAAACAGAAGCTAATTGCTTTGAATTATCCAACTGATACAAAGTGAAAAAGAAAAAATGTTAAACCTGTGTCATTTGCAAATCCAGTGTCTTGCAAATCCTGCACCATAAAACCAGCACATGTAAAGCATGCTCCAATAACATATAAGAACTATACAATGTGATCAAGATGAGAAATTTAGATAAAGTAATAGGTAAAGCTGCATGCTCGATTAGTTATTATCAGACTGAAAACGACTAAAATCTAAGCAGAAATATATTCGTGTAAATATATATATATATGTTTTCTTAAAAGCAAAGTTCAAAAACTATAAGTATTAATTAAAATTAAGGAATCAAAAGAAGTTGATATAAAATTGAACAACAATTGATCAATTTCACAGAGACCACCTAAACTTGATGCAAACAAACAAGAATGCCATAATGTAAGGTATTCTCATTCTCCTTTAGCCTAGCAGTAACTTTGACCAATAACAACGACCTGATTACAATTACAATACTTTGAGAAGTGCTGAAAATAGTTCCACTAACACAACAATCATCAAGTCAGAATACTAGGAGGCATTCAGCTCATGTTATACAATGACTATGTTTGAAATGGCAAACCTATACTCAAAAAAATAAAAGAATGAAATGGCAAACCTATATTCCAAAACTAAAGTAGGGATTTCTTTTATTTTCCCTCACCCTAGTTAAAAAGGACATAAAAACAAGAGATAGAGACAGAAAAATGACAAAGTATAATGTAGAACGCTTCTAGGGAAAAGGAAAAGGGAATTGCAACTAGGGCAGAAATCCATAAAATAAATGAAAATATTGTGTGTAGCTTACTCCATGATCTCCTCCAGCAGGCTGATTGAGAAAATTTTCCATTTCAAAGGTACTCTGTTGATCAGCTACATCACAGACTGGATAATCTGCACTTAAAGCATCTTTTCTTAGATGCCCACCAAATCCTAATGCTTTAGATTCCTCATCAAACAAATCATTACAGGTTTGCTCCTTATCATCATCCCCAACCTGTCGATCGTCCTCAAGACCAACCCCAAAGTTATAGTTGTTAATATCTTCTACAATTTGGTCAGCAGAAGTTAGATTGATGCATTCACCCTTCTTTGAAAGTTCTTTTCCAGTGGAAGAGTCTGCATTTTTTCCTGGTGCACAATGATCTACTAGGATATCTGCATTTGTTTCAACTGCCTGATCAACTTTGTTTTCCTCCAACAAAACTTCCTCCATTGCTCTCAGTTCAGTCTCAGGGGCAACAACATTTTCTTGCTGATGGACTAGGTCTCTTGCACCATCAACTGGTACATGTATCTCATCACACATGGAGTTTGAAGTATCTTTCAATAGACAAACATCATCAATGGTAGGCTTTTCTGCAAAACCATACTGACCGGTAGACTCTGCAGGCAAGCTACAATTATCTCCAGCGACAGTTGGAGATGCTTCAAACACCAGAAAAAAATCATGTGCTACACCAGCAACCTCAGTCTGCCCTCTATCAGTTTTAATTTCAGCTATTTCCCCCAAGGGTTCACATCCTGGCATTTGACACCCAGCTACTTCAGGAATAGCATTCATGTGTATTTGATTATCAGCATCAAAAACTTCTGATTGATGCACACTGTGCTGGCTCTCACTCCCCAAAAGAACCTCAGTAAACTGCCCATTAACATCATTTATAATTAGTGAAGGTTCAGTAGTCCCCTCATTAGTAACAACTGTCCCAGCAGAATTCTCTTTATCCTTTTCATCGTCCAAACAAGTAGCATATGGATCATTTTCAGAAATTATGACTCCACTCAAATCAAATGCTTTACCATACAAACATCTCAATTCTGAAGACAAACCTGAAAGAACAAATGGTTTCAGTAAGCAGATGGATTTTTCAAGTGAAAGCCAAACATTAATTGCCAAAAGCATCAGAAAACTTGGAAGTTACAATTATTAAAAAGCTAAAAACAGCTATAGTTATGACCTCCCAGAGTATGGAACTTATAAGGATGTTGTCTTGTCCTGATGTAGGAATTTTAGATTAGGGTTATAACAGAACTACAAAGTCCACAACACCCACAGAATGTCGGAGATGGGAAAATATAGCACACATAAGTTTGGTCAACTATGAAGACAAACACAGATACAACATTCCCACCCCAAAGACATTAAATAATGAATCTAGGGAAGCATACTTAAGATCTAGTAATCAACTCACCACATAACAGCTGTTCACTGAATATTTCTTCCTCTCGGAACTGTCTCTGGATCATCAAGATTTCAGAGCGTGTGCAAGGAGCTTTTTTCCGTACGCGACGTATGTCTTCAGTATTTGTCAATTGTTGACGTATTGTACTAGATAAGAAAAGGGGGAAAAAATCTTTTCAGGATTCAGCAAACTAAAACTTATGATTCTACATTTCTTACATGGCCATTTCCTCTGCCATATGATTCAGGGAAAATGCACAAACACAGCAACACTAATGTGTTCCATCAAATTGCATAGAACTTGGAGAAAACAGACGAATAAAGCCCGATGAATAAACACTAGTCCAATGGATGAGTGACACTAGCACAATGCGAAGAAGTGATTAGGATTTTATAGTTCATAGACAATGCAGAAACGAAAAGGAAAGGCTTCATAACACAAAATGGCAAAGAATCCCCATATCTTGTGGGTTTCATCGTGTTTAGTCCAGACAGTTAAGTTTTATTATTTAGAAATGGTGTATGCAGATTGTGAAAAGGGAGCTACCAGAATTAAGAGATTGATGTACTTGCAGGGAAGTACGAGTAATTATCCATCCACAAGGATCAGATCTTGAAAGGTGCAAGGAATGAGGAATGTCTAGAGAGACCTTCTATTTCTGATGTTCCCAACAAGGGATTTAAATGAGGAAAAAAACAATGCAAGTAGAAAAATCCCCATTACACAAGCACCAACTTGCTTCAATACCATGCACTAAAGCAAGTTTTCCAAGCACATTCCTTGAGGCAATCAAATATGTCAATCAAAAACAGATTCAATATCCAGTAATAACAAGAACAAGTTAAATGAAGTAAGACTTACTCGCCATGCAAGACCATTGACTCATCCATAAGCACCTTTCTCTTTACTGCACTAGGTCGAGATGCAGAATGGGCATGTTTGGTTGATGTTACTTCAGGTGCAGGCGGAGGGGGTGGAGTGGGCTTCATTTTAAGAGTAGATGATCTTCTTCCAACTGGAACACAATAACATATGCAAATAAAGGCAAAAGTCAGTTACAGTTTTTATACTAACAATATAACTTCCAAAGGACGAAGGGACAATGCCTGCAATGTTTTCAAGTTTGTCGTGCCAAAAATGAAGCTATGAAGTAGCAAAAAAGAATCAATCTGACCTAATATAGATGATAACAGATCATTATCATCAGGAATGGAGTCCGCAGTTCTCTTTGATTTGATATTTCCAATTGATTCAACTTCATTTAAACTTTGAACGGATAGCATACTCTCTGTGAAACTCCGTTTCTTTCCCGAAATTTTGGTCCCACAGCTGCTTCCACCACCACCTTCTGGGACTTCTTTGTCCGGTGTTGACTCCAAAATCAATTCATCTGGTTTATCAAGAATATTACAGGGTACAGAAAGCAACTTTTCTGGTTCAGGCATGTTAGAAGTTAAACAATCATTCATATTTTCAAGATCATTATTTCCAGAAATCACTTTATCTAGTTGTGCATCTAGTTTCCCACTGCCTGTCTGAAATTCTCCAAGTAAATCAGGCCTTGATGTCTGAGTTTCCTTCATTTCCATACCATCTGTCACATGGCACCCTTCACCTAGAAAGGAGTAAGCATTTAGGAACATACTGCTATTCATAGGGGTCTATCACTTGTAGACAATACACTTAACAGAAAATAAACTGTAATCATGTAGCTAGCCGAACAAACCTTGCACCTTGGTTGAAGTTCCAGAATTCTGAAGTGCATGCTCATCTTTGGATGTCTCCAGAGGTAAGGGCAGGGAATCTTCCAATTGCAAGGTGGGAGAAAGCACAGCACCATCAACTTTGTGACATGGGTCGTCAGGTTGCGCCATATTTGAAGTGCATGCCATGAGCATACCCACAGAAGTGGACTTTTTATGTTGAGTATTCTCATGTCCATCCTGACGTTCAACATCAAGGCTACTAACCAACTCAGATGGAGAGACAGTTTCATTGCATTCCCTGTTGATTTGATGAATAGATGGAAGCATTGTAACCTTGCTGCAAACATCAACATCATGCAGCTCTTCTACCTTATTTGAAGCATCTAATGGAATAACAGTCTTCTCAGTTGGAATACATGCCATAGGTAAGGTAGATGATTGCAACTCCATTTGTAGATTTCCGTGATCCATCTCCAAATGACCAGAAACATAGATGTTCTTATCAGTAGCCATGCACTTATCAACGTCACTATCTAATACATTTCCTGAAGACAAGTCCTTCGCATCATTTCCATGAAGAAGATCTGACTTAATGGAAGCATTTTCCGCACTCTCTACCCCAACTAATTCTATCAAATTGTGATCTTCTGATTCTAAATGTTCCTCAGAGGCCATACCCTTCTGAACAGATGACAAGTTTGGCTCTTCTAATAATCCAGGTGTAGATGGAGCCTGAGCATAGTCGATGGGTTCAGAATTTGCAGCTTCTATCTGTTTACAAGATTATATAAATTTTTTCAGACAGCACAGTAATCCTCCCCCCATGCTAGAAAATTATCAAAACAAAATTAATTCAAACCATCAACAAGAAGAGATCATAAAGAGAAGATCGAACACATAGTGGTAACTCAATGACTTTTAGAAATCAGTCCATACTAACTTTGCTTGTAGTAGAATTTAATAGTGCCATTTCTGGGGACCCAGTCATACTAAGATGAATTACATTTTGTTGTGCCGGTGGTTGAAAGGATATAAGAGGATCGGCTCTGCAATTAGACACCCAGTGAGATCACAAAGTTGAACTGTTAGTAATAATTGGAGCAAACAAATCTGTAAATCAGCATCCCAGTTAACCACCTGCAGACATCTTATGAATCAGAAATTATTGATATTTTCAACTCTTAAACTATTTTATCATTAAGAAATGAATAATATCGCCATTAGCAATAGGAAAGAAGGAAAAAATAATCCACAACCATGAAGAAAGGCAGTAAAGAGGACAAAATAATAAAGAGAAACAATTAAAACAAATAAAGAAATGATGCACAGGGTTTAAAGCTCAGCTGAAACAAGCAAGCTAGCAGTCAAAGAGACAACTCAGCCAATATATAACAAGCATATATAAATTTTTTCCCAAAGATGTAAAAATATAGACAAAGAATTAAAACCTTAATCATTCTTAATCACATTCCAAAAAATCAATTCACAAGTGTGTACACACGTGCATGAATATGCACTACCACATAGAACGCACAAATAAGTAAACATTTAGAAGGTGAGCAAATTGGCAAAGGGCACATGCATGAATATGCACTAGCACACAGAACACACAAATAAGAAAATGTTGAGAAGGAGAGCATATTGGTAAAAGGCACATATAGAACATACTCTGGAATTTCACCAAGCCCAGTGGCTGCAACCTTGGCAGGAAATAGGTCCTGTTAGCATATAATAAAACAGAAAAGAATAGTCACCAGTTTAAGCCTGTTGGCACACAATAAAAACAGAAAAGAATTGTCAACAGTTTAAGGAAATAACCCACATGCAAATGAAAATAAACAATATGTGACCTTGAGATAAGGCAGTAACAATGTAGAGTATCAGGTTTGTTAAATACATGTAGATACAGGATCTTCAAGTTTAAACCAACTGCAAGCTGGGAAAATGATAGCAGTGGCCAATGGCAGTCATCCGAAATATATAATGCTGATGCAACCATGCAAATTGTAAGAAAAGGACAGCCATTTTGGTAAGACTTGATAGGCGTTCTAATAATCTTGTTCCCAACCTAGGTTCATAGAAACTCACATGCGAGCAGGAGATACTTACCTCTTCCAGCTCTAAACCAACTTGAGAAGTGTCACCATCGCCAAACCGTTCTAAGATAAATTATACATTAAAAATCAATTAGGCGTACCATCATGATATAGGCAAGTCACTACAAAATACATTTAGATAAATTCTCTCACCGTCCAAACCAAATCTTGATGCAAAGCAAACCACATGTTCCATATTGTCTTGAAGGGTGATTTGCTCCTTTGTACTAACATGATGATCAACATAATTACTGCAGAAACATCTTTTGTTACCATAAGATAGTAAATAGAACATCATCAACAAGTAACACAATGTTTATTTGTCGAAAAATCAAGAATGCTAAGTGAATAATCAAGGCACAATAACTAATCAATGTATAAGCCATTTGGCTACTTCAGAACCTTATCAATCCGTAAACTTACAAATACAATAAAATGATTAGTGCATGATGGTCATTGAAGTCGACTTATAACCATATTGTTAAATAAATAGAAAGAATGACATACAACAAACGAGATAATAGATAGTTTCGGTACGGTAATTTGGTTGTTTTTACTAACCCCTGAAAAATATCATTATCTGGCAACTCAAAATCATCAAGATCAAAAGTCTCAGGCAAGGTGATGGAGTGATAAGGTGCAGTTGTTGCCTCAGGTGGTAAATCAACTGCATTGGATCGAAAAGCTTGCTTTATCTTTAGCAAAGCCTCACTGCAGTCATCAAAAAGGTAATTCACCTTTCTAGAGTATATCCTCACCACACCAAGCAGAAGATGGCTGGACAACCGTAGTGCTATTGGTACTTCGGGAAATAGAATTGAATCTGTTGAGGAGTTAAAAAGGACGAGAAGCGTAATAAGACAATTTAAAAAGAAGCACAAACAAATAATCGAAATATTGGATGAACTGCTAAAGCATTGTTTTTGGTAGAGAAGTGAAGAAAAGACGAGTCTAAAGTAGAAACTAACCAACAGAGACACCAATGTCAGTATCCGCGACCTGGTTTTTGCGAAGTTTCCGCTCCAAATGAGCTGCTATCCATATAGTACCCAATGGCCCTTTCTTGGCCAGTATAAATTGTGAATAAAACATTTTGTTTTTGACTCAGAAACAAACCCACCTAAGACCAAATTGTACTTATGGAATCCACAACAATTAATACACAGCGGGGACAGCTAACAAGAGCAAGTTCTAACATGTGACAGGATAAGCAATCAAGTGTACAAACCCTAAATTCAGAAATAACATCTGTATGATGAAAATATTGATAGCCCGGAAAAGAAAAAAAAAAAAACAGAGAGTGATCCTTACAATTGTACTACGAAAGCTGACGACGGACGAAACAGAACAATCCTAAATCGAGACATTGGAAAGACGCTGAAGAAGGAAAGGAAGTGAAAAGCAAAACTTCAAACCCTAGAATTTGAAAATCAAAGAAGGAAAAGCAAAAACGGGATCTAGGCTAGGGAGCGGAAGAAAATTATTTTTTAAACAAATCTTAAAGAGTTTTGGTTCGTGTGGTGGAATAGAATAGAACTGAGTTTTAAGTGGCTTGTAGACGTAGAGATTAAAATAAAATCATTAAATAATATATAGAAGTAAAGTCAATAAAGAAACTGATGTGTAAGATCGGACGGACGGACGGACGGACGGAGCGACTGGAACCGCATCGATCATCTGGTCGGGCTTGACAAAAAGGTCCGGTCCAAGAAAAGACATTGGGCTCCTACGATACTGTCAAGCCCATTCATTTGGAAATTCTTTATTATCATTTGGAAAATAATTATTATCGAATAAAACCATTGCTACTTTCATTCATTCAGCTATAGAATATGGATTGTTTAACAGTACCATACGCATACCCATACCCATACCCATCTTATTAAATGATAATTCATTTGAAGATGCCCGATCCTGGTCCACCAGTTTACGCAAACCAAATAAAATTTGTAAATAAAAATAGAAAGAAAAAAGGAAGCCGCGCCCTAAAATTGCAAATAATTTCATTCTATTTTGCTACAATTTTTCAAATCCACAAGTATATTATATATATATATATATATATATATAATAGAAAGACAACAGTGATACAGCAACTAAGCAATTACGGCAAAAAATATGGTCACTTCAAAACGCTACACTACCTCAATCTTCTATCATTTTCCTTTCTCAACTGTATCATCTTCTTCTTCCATCTGACTACCCATTTTCACGATATCTTGGACAAGAATTTTTCCTTCTGTTGCAGCCAAAATGGAGGAATACCATATCAGCAAAACATTTAAGTGAATCTTATGCACACACCATAAATCTACTATCTTGGTTTTTCTTTTAATTTAGTATACTGTGATGTCAAGTATTGCTCGCTAACTGCATGGGAAAGTGAATACCATCAACAACTTCACAAGTGACTCCAAAACAATAATCTAGCACTCGTGACCTGCCTAAGATCATCATCTTAATTTGACCAATCTCCAAATCTTTTCGTTAGTATACTAGTCTCCACGTGGTGTAAAAACGTAAGTAAAAGATTCAGAGAAAAAGGAAATTAGCAACTGACCTCTATCCTTGGAAAGATTGCTTATAAGTTCTTGGATGCCCTCCTTGCCCAAATGGTCCTTCAGGTACATAGCAGCAGAGGCAACTTCCTCAGGGGTCACTTTCCCATCGTAATCCCTGGAGACAGCATGTTATTGGCAAATGCTCAAGTAATTTTAAGTCGTAAAAGCCACAAAAACAGAAATATTTTAGAATTGAAGATCATATCATAAATCACCCTTCCCAAAGTTGACAAAATGTTATTGTCATATTGAATCAAGTTTGATTCTTAGTCAAATGGATTCAAAACAAGGATAGTGCCCCTAAAGAACTTTTGACAGGACACGAGAAGAAACTTCATGAAATGAAAGAGATGACTCAAACACTTTTGTGAACTAAGATACTGGTAATTATATTAGAGAAGTAGAATCTGAAGTTTTTGTTCATATAATCATCCAGAAAAAGCCTGCAAAATTGAATTCCTACGTGGGTCTTAATTAAAGCATCACTGGAGTTATTATAAAGCCTAATCTCCATATATTTTGTCTCACATGAACCAGAGCAAGCAAGACTCAGAGATAAACACTATAACGACTCCTCTAGCTATGAAATTTCAAAGACAAACCTATCTAGCAAGCGCCATCGATCACCAATTTTGGCGTCAACATCATCAATTTCTCTTTCAAGCTTTTGAAGCATATTGTCTACCTGAAATTTGTCAAACCACAATATCATTGCTGGTCATTTTCCAACTTCAAATTTTACGCATTGGATAGAGAAAGACACTGAAATGGAAGATTGTAGAATTACGCTGCATAATTCTTTAAAATACTCACTCTTTCTATCAAGGCTGAAGAAACCTTGTCAGCAACGGCAGTCTGAGCAGCACGGTCACTCTCCTCTCTAGCAGCTCTATATGCCTTCTTTGCTTCTTCCTCGTCTTCTGTCCCTTCTTTGTCCACCATAGTGTTGTAAAGGTCTATCTGATAAAGACCATACAAGACTGAGATAGAGAATCGAAATGAACAAATTTTCTATGCTCATGATAGAAAAGGATCCGATTCATGACATATCCACTCCAAATGGGAAGACTTTATGCATTCAAGTGGATATATATAAATGAACACATCTTTACGCCCAAGTACCATTTTAGTTGATGACAAGAAGTATAAAATTCAAGAGAGATCCAGTCTCAGCAAACTGATTTGGCCAACATCCTCAACAAAGAGAATAATCAAAATGACAAAGAAAATTTGATGGTTCTAGTTCTCATAATTGCAACGAGCATCAAGTATTTCTGTAAAAATTGAGCTGTCGAGAATTGCAGTTCTTTGCTCCTAGCTAGGAATTGGAATTCAAAAAAAAAAAATTATGTTTAAATTCTTTGAAATTAGATAGGAATAAAATTTTCAAATATGTCACAAACAACCAGTTGACCTATGATTGTCGATTTTAAGTTCTCCAAATGCAATGCCAAGTTTTTTTTAGCTTTTATCATTGATGAATGCATTTACTTATTGTGTCACTGAATGATATATCATAAAATGATGCAGAGATCTGAAATTATTAGAATGTCTATGAATGTCTATATATTTATAATATTGAGTGACACAATAAGTAAATACGTACTATGGATAATATATATGTATATTCAGTGACACAATAAGTAAATACATACTATGGATAATATATATGTATATATTTGATTTTTTGAGGTTTTCTATAAAATATCAATAAGCTAGACCCGTGCTGCAAGCTGTTTCATGCCATAAATAGACTCGAATACTCAGGAAATCCGTTGGGCAGGCCGATTCGCACCTCTTACAGATAAGAGTCAAAATATGATTCTCATGGGTGGTTTGATAAAGAAGATTCCATTTACAAAAACGTCTTTTTTATTAGGAACCCTTTATTTTTTTAATAGCCTTCATACAATAATACATATGAAGAATATCAAAACGCCTTTAAACCATATGCAAATACAAATATTACACAAATATAACTATAGTTGCTTATATATAGTCTAGCCCCCCCTTTTTTTGTTTTGGTCCAACTAGATTTTAAAATTCTAAAACTAGTAATTCATAGTATCCTTTTCTAGGGTTTACATTTTCTTTTTTCTTTCCATATTAAAACGAATTTATCTTTGCAGTTTTGTATATACATATATATTATCCATAGTATGTCTTTACTTATTTTGTCACTGAATATACATAAATATTATCCATAGTATGTATTTACTTATTGTGTCCCTCAATAATATAAATATATAGACATTCTAATAAAAACTTTCAGATCTCTACATCATTTTATGAATGCATCCTTTGTCTTGTTAAACTGGCATTCCCAATCGCTCATGTTCTTATTCCTTTTGTTTATCACTGCAATGAGCATTTTGAAAATCACTATAACAATGTATTAGTTCATGCACTACAGAAGAAACTTCTTTTTCATACCTCCTTTTTGACTATGCGCAGGAACTCTTCACGCTCCCTGCTTACTGACTGAAATATGTATCAAAGAAGCTAGTAAGAGTTCGAAAGATATTGCAATAATATCATTGAACAAACTTATTTCAGGGCCTTACAGATGCTGAAGCTAAAACTGCCAAGGCACGACTGAGCTCACATAGCTGCTCATGTTTCTCTAACGTTTTCGCTTTTGCCTGTTCTATTTCTCTAGCTGTCGGAACAGCCATCTCTTCCAAAGCCACATCCTTTTGGCTACCAACAGATTCCTTCATCTTTGCCAGTTCCTCTTCCTGTTCTTCCTCCTCCTCCTACGTTTCACACAAGAATCAACTTAAAGCCATTAAACAAAAGCCTACAAATCAAATTAAAAGCTCTATCATTGTATAATACAATTTCAAAATGAGTACAAGCACTTTAAATAATGAATGGTAATAATGTGCACTAAAGTGTATAAACAGGCCATTCCCTTACACAGAGGAAAGTAGGACTGGTAAGTTAGAAGTTCAAGAAAATAGAAGATTGAAGCATAGGATTGTCCTGGGAACTTGCATCTTATGATTGTGCTTAAAAATCAGAAAATTTGGGACTTTGGCTCTTCTAGTGTATGAAAACACACCATGAGGCATATTATTTGAAGACCAAACTTAACATTTATTGCAAAGCCTAGATCAACAAATGCAGCGGAAGTTAAAAGAAGTTAAAGGAAGATAAAGCATACAAGAAAAAGCATGTCAGAGAGCTAACAGGAAAAATGATATTGCAGAGCTCTCCATTTTTATGCATGCATTTGTAAGTTTGCGTGATTTAACTTGTCATAAGATATGCATGATATGGAATATGTATTATCGACCCATAAAATCCCTTAACAGTGACAAGTTATTCATTTAATTGTTTTCTTTCTGTACTGGAGAAGAGCAAGGCAAAGAAAACATGGAGGGAAGATGGTAGGTGGTTCAAGCAATAATAGCACAAAACTTAAACCTTAATCAATTCTTCCTGCATTTCTAGGAACTCCAACTTCCTTCTCCTTTCAGCAACTGAATCTTCAGATGGCAATGTCGTAACTCCAACTGTATCCACAACCTCATCTGGAAGAGAGGAAAGTGTAGCCTGGACAGCTTCCTCTGGCCTAACTTTTCCAGAGACAGAGAAAGCTCTGCAAAGGATATTAAAATGAAACGATGAAATTGCCTAGATCTTCAAAAAAATATTAACAGCCGAACCATTTAATTACCTAGACAGAATCAACAGGGAAGAAGGAACGGAGTGATGAAGAGACAAATCCAGCCAATCCCGCAACTGCATAGAGAGATAATTATTTACGAGCATGACAACATCAAAAATTTTCCTCTGCACTTTGTAAGGATAAAGAATAAAGCGTCATTTGCTTACTGCTGCAAAGGCATCTTAGAAAGATTCCTACTAGATGCAACTGCCTAAACATAGCATTCACTTCATCGGTCTGAAAATTACAAAACGCAAGCTAAGTGATAACCTGTTGGCGCATTTCTTCAACGGAAAGCAATCCAAGTAGGCCTCTATCCCTGCAGGCTTGGCGAAGCTCTTCTTCTGAAAGGGACTCCACACCCTCAGCTTGTATCATCTTATCATCATTTTTTATCCTGTCAAATGCAATCATCAAGGTATTCAAAACTTATCAATGATCAGAATTCTGCAGAGCCACTGTGCACAAAAATTATCCTTATATATATCATCAATGTCTTTCCCTAGTCTTCTGCACATCTTGGCACAAACACTAGCGATCAACAGTTTGTAATCAAACTTATGTAGCTTTTGCAATAAATTATTAGAAAACAAGTCAGGGTATTTAGGAAATTCCCAGGAGGTTTCACATCCTTTATTTCATCTATAATCTCAAGGAAGAATAACCTTTCCAAGAATAGCAATATTAACATATGCTAAGAGAATTATTTGCTCTTCATTTTAACAAAACATGGCAGTGTAATGCAGAAATTGAAGAATATTGATTGAAAATGACATCTGATTCAGAATACAGAATATAGTCCCTCACTTTGCCTCAGCTACTAAGAGTTTTAAATAACAAAGCCACAAGGAAGAAATGAAACAAAGAATTTGCAATCCATTTAATTATGCAATGCAAAACTATATCCTCAAGGAACAGAAATGGCACACAACGGGGAAAAAAAAATTGATGAAAGAATTAAAAGAAATGTCAATTTCTGGTCAACTTCTGAAATATAGGGCCCACCAATTTTAGTTGAAAAACATGATAAAATTACATATTGCCTCAACACCATCTATCTGCTCACTAGCCAATTATCTTGCTTTAGAAAGCTTTCACTTCCCTAAATTTTAAAATGAAACACCGTGAGCAGGAACAAGAAAAAATATGTACGATAAGATGGCAATTCTGACATTTCAAAACCAAATACCAATTATTGAAGGACCAACTGATACCATAAGCAACAAGTGCAGGCATTGACCTAGAAAAGGGAACTCCTGACAACATAACATGAGCTGAAATGTTAAGACCCCATCAAGACAACAAGAAAAAGGGACCATGCACATCTTACTCTTGCAGTCTTTTCCGAAGCATAAACCGTAGATGTGCATCTGTGCCAAATGGCTTGATACCCATATATTTGCACATGTTTACCAACCGTGGCCTGTTCTCATCAACCAAAAGCAGTATAGAGACTTATTAAGGATAAGGTGTGCAAGGTCCTAAGCCAATAGGTTAAGACTCCATTATAGCTAATAAAGAATTAATAGAAATGGGAACCTGCTTATGTTATCCAAAGTTAGCTCATCATTGAATAACTTGGCAAAGCCTAAAATTTCTTCATTGGTAACACCGCCACCTGTTCTAACCTGTGAATGTAGCAAGTTATACTCTTACAAATAAACTTTGTAATCAGAAGGAAAACATCACAATTTCCTTCACTTTCCGAGAACAAAAACACAAAAGCATATTACCTTGTTCATAAATTCATCAAGATCCTCTGCTGTTTTTTTAATTTCTCCACTACGTGAATTCTGAATTTCCTTTGCCATTTCCTTCACAGTGTCTTGGAGAAACTTAGCATATTCTATCCTAGCATTCAGCTTTCGTTTCAACTCCTCCTACAAATTAAGCATGTAAAGTGAGACCAACAACTGCCTTCACATATTCATGAATGTTATCTCACTTTAGTAGCGCACAGTAATTAGAGAAGGGTTTGAATTAGGCACTCTCTAAATATTTAGAGGACTGCCCTATGAAGAAATAGGAATTCAACTTTAGGTGAGTAAGGGATAGGTAAAGTTACTAATGACTAAACAACCTTCACAGGTTGGGACCATAATCTTCTCCACTACAGCTATAAAACAACAAATTTTAGAAGTTCAAACTCTACCTGTTCTTTCATCTTGTCCTGGAATGTTGATGGTAACATATTTGGGAATAATTTCAGGAATACTGGCAGTAAAAATTCCATGAATGGGACTATAATAAAAACTGCAAAAGGAACTAGCCTAAAGATATCTGCAGTGGTGCGTGTTAGCTGTTGCCTTTCCCTCCTAGAGAGACCCTTCCCATTGGCAAGTTTAACAAGTAACCTTGAACTTATCCTAATATCAGCCCAAAGTAATTTTGTTCCCAACCAATAATGTTGCATTGTAGACTTAAATTCGTCCTTCCAGTGGCGAAACTTCTTAGCCCAGTCTTCCCTAAAAATGGAAAAAGGTTCCAAATAAGTGACGTGTGACATCCGTTAGCTCTCATCGAAGCAATAAGGAATAAAATTTGAACCTGCTCATTGAAGCAATAGCTCTCAGAGCAGGACCGATGCCAAGAAGCATTGCCCATACTCTCTGCACAATTGATATATCACTCTTGTGGGATTCCTGAACTTGTTTAGCTTTTGCCTTCGCTTTTACCTCGCTTAAGTCTTCAACAGCTTCATCACACTCCTCCGGTGAAGCTTCCTTAACCTGTTTGGCAGCCTCTTCTTCACTTCTATCATTGCCCCTGCCAAACTCAGGTTGACCAGCAGCAGCGGTGGAAGAATAACGAACTGACTGTGGAAAACACCAAATGCCCAAAGAAGAAACAAAAACTGGCCTCCCAAAATCAACAGCCGGAGCAAAGGATTTATGTTGTCGAGAAGTTGCAGCAAAGAAAATCGGTTTTGTATTGCTGGAAACCGAAAGATCTAGATAACCTCCACTAGTAGAAACATCATTTTCAGATGGTTGACTGGCAATGCAATCTAATTGCTGCAAATTATTTGATTGGGGTGGTTGTTGCCCGAGCTCAAAACTTGAGAAACTCCTAATCAAGAGAGTTTGTGGATTTAGGGAATTGAGGAGGACATTCTTTTTCCGCAAGATAGCTCTCGAAGCCATTCTTATAAATTTGAGTAGTGACACATCCACCTGAATTAGCCAGCCTATCCGAAGATGAGAAATAGAGGGAAAAGGAAATAAAGGTGTTCAGTACCATAGGCAGAGGAAGTAGAAAATGCAATCCAAATAATATGGGCACAAGAACCACTACTGAGCAGCATACTTCCTTCCGATGAGGCTTGGCAAAGTTGAATGTGTCGCGAAGCCAAGTAATCAAAAGGAAGAGCAAAAGTTTAGGTGGATTAAAGTGATAATAACAGATTGAAAAGAAGGATGGGTCCAATTATATATCCAAAAAGAAGGGAATATAAGGGATTGGAAAGCATAAAATAAAATAGGATTGTATCTACGAGCTTCAATCTATCCAAGTCTGAATATGTAGAATTCAGCTGAACAAGAGAGGCGATAGGGGCTGTTATAATTAAAAATACAAAAATCTTGAAAAGAGTGAGAGGGGAGATACCTTTGGACGCCGAGAAGAAACAAATACGAGACTGGACAGTCCTTGATCTTCCTCCCTCAGTCACTTGGCTTTAAATGTTACAACACAGACAAACAATGGATCAATCCGATCAATCGTGTAGAGTTTGCTGGGTTATTATTATTATTATTATTATTATTATTATATTTTCATTATTTAGAATGAAGTCATGTAGGAGAGAAGCGGGGAGAGGAGAGGAGCGGAACGAATGTGGAGTGGACAATCCAAAATTTGCTCACGTGTAAAACGAAATCAACTGACTGGGTCCCCTTGTTTATCAGCCCTTGGATTCATTTTGATACGATGATCAAATGAATTGGCCCAGCCATTCATTTCGTTACAATTCATGGTTTTGCTCAAGGAAATTTATATGCCAAATCAGTTTATATTTTTATACGTTCAATTATTTTCTTTCAGAAATTGGGTCGGGCCAAATTGAAAAAGCTCTTATTTATAACCCAAAAAACATTACTATCCAATTATTTTCTTTAAATTGAAAAGGTCTTATTTATAACCCAAAAAACATTACTATCCAAATTCCCTAATTTTAAACCTCTATTTTCCAAACCAATTTCTAATTAGTGCACTATACTATACCTCGACTTTCTATTACATCTGTCAGAAGAATTGTTTAGTTACCTTCTTTTCCACTTGTAATTGTACGTGTATGTTACCTTTCCACTTTCCTCCCCCATTTTCACTTAATGGTCCAAGAATACGAGACCTTTCCATTGGCATAAAATGATACTGTCAACGGACAAACCTTGAGCTATTAATCCTACTCTCAATGCATTAGATGAATTACATACCTAAAGGGGAAAACAAGAAAAGGGTTGAAATCTTCTGTATCATTTACCTAATACCAACCTCCATTTACAGGGTTGGTCTTGAGTAAATGGCATAGAAGATTTGATTCCACAAGAAAACCCCACCACTAGATGAAAACATAACCAGCCCCTACAGCCATGCTCACCGTGCCACTGCTGTAAGTAACCATCAAGTTCCAATACTTGGATATTACCGCTTTATACCTCACTCATCTCCGTCGATAATTTTTTATGGACAATTATTAATTATAATTTTTGACTTTTTAGTAACTTACGATTAAGTTACGTAATTTAATTCAAATAAGAATAATAAAGTGATCTAATAAATGATCTAAATCAATAGAATGAAATTCAGGAAGAAAATAAATCCTGATTAATGTAAACCGGACACATATCGAGCTTGTGATGGAGAAGCCCGATATGAAAGTTATATATAAAGCTTAAGGTCCCCTACAGTTTCTCAAATCATTCGTAAGTATACAGATCCTCTAACCTATTAAAAGCGTTTATATATTGAGAAAACTGTAGAAAGACGTTAACCACATGTCGGTGAATGTCTTCCGTGAAGGTCTTAGGAGATTGGAGCTTGTCTTGGCCACAAAATCGCTTCGAAAGTCAAAATAGAACCGAAATCAGGTATTCGCATTTCCTTCATTTTTAACCCTTTCATGAACGATATGGGACACGTAATAAGGTTTATGCTACGTGTTACACGTGGTATCAAAGTAGTTACGTTATGCTTACACGTGTGCCCCTTGCCACGCACAAGCATGACGCCTGCTAACGTCAGTGCACAGTGCTGTGCTGACATCAATGCTACAGTGCATGACATCAGCACTAGAAATTATAAAATGAAAAAATTTCAAAACTCCCATAAAGTTGCCTCGAATCCTTTTAGGTTATGTTAATGTCAACACTACAGTGCATGATGTCAGCACCAGAAATTAAAAAAAGAAAAAATTTTAGAGTTCCCATAAATGTTATCTCGAATCCTTTTGGGTTAGTTTTTGGGTCAGGGGAATTTTTAAAGTGTTTTTTCAAATTTTCTAGATTTATTACGTTGATAATTGGATTTTGGGAAAGGTTTTAAAGCTTTTGTAAGCTAATTTTGAGTGCATTTTTGTGCTCTGAAGTACACATAAGGGAGACACTTAAGGTTTCGCATCTTGTATGGTAGGTTTGGTATTCGAGAAAGTGCGAAAGTCACTCTTATTGAGAATTTTTTAAATAAAAATCTCAAATAAAGTTTAAAGACAATGTTTTCAGTACCAGTATGTG
Source organism: Erythroxylum pedicellare (assembly GCA_027563575.1). Lineage (NCBI taxonomy): Eukaryota > Viridiplantae > Streptophyta > Magnoliopsida > Malpighiales > Erythroxylaceae > Erythroxylum > Erythroxylum pedicellare. Next base: position 32,540,659 of record JAOQMP010000007.1, read on the forward strand.
ATTATTTGATTGTGCATTTGGTTTTTTCCATTCATAGTTGATTTTCACATACATTATGTCCATATAGAATGTGAGGATAACATACAGATGTATCCCTTGTATTTGTGGACTTTCTAGGGTACTGATGAGGATGTAGTCACCAAAGTGGCCTTTCAAGTCAATATTTTGGATTGTCTTGCTCACATGTTGGGGATATCTCTGGTTTTATGTTTGGTTATTCTGTCCAAAGGTGTTAAGCTTACATAGGGTTTTGAGATGAACATAAAGGCATTAGATGGAGGAAAGTCGTTACTTAAATGTTCTATTCACCCAAAGGTGGTAGTGTCATGAGAGTTAATGGTTTGTATTTTGATCATCTTTTATGTGGGGGTCTAATTGCATATATTATGTATTCAGCACGAAGGTGATTCATAATATTTGTGATCGG
>JAOQMP010000007.1:32546767-32558179 GCA_027563575.1 Erythroxylum pedicellare
ATTTTCTCATTCATGTTAGTAAGATATTAGATATTCGTGATTATATTGGGCTTGTGTCATACACGGATACATGTGTTTGATATTTTTTTGATATCGAAAGTCTTGTAAGACAGAATGTTAAATTTTCATTATCTTTGGATCAAATATTTTTATTTTTTAAATTTGGTATCAATACAGTAGCGTGACTTAACCAAGTTTTCAACTATTTTAAAATTGAGTCAAAAATGCAATTAATGTTTATCAAAGGGGGGAGAATGTTGGATAATTTTGTCCTTTCTCATTATGTTAGACAACTATTAATTGTAATTTTTGATTTTTCAATAACATTTCGATTAAGTTACGTAATTTGATCCAGATAAGAGTAATAAAGTGACCTAATAAATGATCTAAATTAATGAGTCAAAGTTCAGGAGAAAAATAGATCTCAGTTAATATGGACCGGATCCATATCGAACTTATAATAGGGAAACTCGATATGGAAGTTATATATAAAAGTTAAGGTTTCCTGCAATTGCTCATATCATTCATAAGCATACGGATCCTCTAACCTGTTAAAAGCGTTTATGTGTTGAGAAAATTGTAGAAAGACATTAACCATGTATCGGTGAATGTTTTTCGCGAATCTCCCAAAAGATTAGAGCCCGTTTTGATCAGGAAAATCGTTTCGAAAGTTAAGATGGAACTAAAATAAGGTATTTCACTTTTTCTTTATTTTTAATCCTTTCATAAATGGTCTGAAACATGTACTAAGATCTATGTTACGTGTTACACGTGATTTAACTGTAGACAAACTAATCATCAAAAGATTGGTACAAGAAATCATGTAGACAGTTACTATCTCCATCCCACTGCACAAGCCACATATATGTCCGGTTTAGATCATTCCATCAGCTGCTGAATGAGTGCATAAAAATGCTACTGAAACATAAATTCCAGTAATCTACAGCAAAGTAAGTGGATCCTTACAAAGCCTAGATGACAACCTTCTTAACGGTCAACCAACAAATCAGTGGCAAAATGAATTAGAAGATGATGTCCCAATTAGAGGTACAAGGTCACTTTCAGACATCTATCAAAGATGCAATGTGGCAATATGTGAACCAGCTGGTCATGAAGAAGCTCTTAAAGGCCTGAAGTGGAGAAATGCAATGGAGGAGGAGCTGTCAATGATTTAGAAAAACAGAACTTGGGAGTTGGTTGACAGGCCTAAAGGTAGAAAAGTCATCGGTGTAAAATGGGTGTTCAGAAGAAAGCTAAATGTAGATAGCTCCATTAACAAATACAAGGCCAAACTCGTTGCTAAAGAATATGCACAAATTTTTGGTGTCAATTACTCTTAACACATTTGCTCCTGTTGCCAGATTAGACACAATCAGAATGTTGCTAGCAATAGCAGCACAAAAGGGGCGCAAAGTATTTCAACTAGATGTAAAATCAACATTTTTGAATGGTGTTTTGCAAGAAGAAATAGATGTGGAGCATCCAGAGGGATTTGTGAAGCAAATAGCAAAAGATAAAGTCTACCTGCTTATAAGGGCTCTTTATGGCCTAAAACAAACGCCAAGAGCTTAGTACAGCAAGATAAATGATTATTTCCTGACTTATGGCTTTGTTAAAAGCTTATTTGAGTCCACTCTTTATGTAAAACATAGGGGAAATGACTTACTGATAGTATCCCTCTATGTTGATGATCTTTTGGTGACAAGAAACAATACAAGGCTGGTCGAGGAATTCAAACAAGAAATGATGCAGGTTTTTGAAATGACAAATCTTTGTCTTATGACATATTTCCTTAGAATGGAGATCAAGCAAAGCCAAAATGAAATATTCATCTGTCAGAAGAAGAATGCAAAAGAGATACTAAAGAAATTTCATATGAAGGAGTGCAAAGCAATAAGCACACTGACGAATCAAAGGGAAAAGCTGAGTAGGGAAGACGGTAAGATTGATGAAGGACACTTTAAAATTTTGATTGGTTGTTTAAGGTATCTTACTACAACAAGGCCAGACATTTTATTTGATGTAAGTCTCTTATCTCGTTTTTTGCATTGTGCTAGTGAAATGCATTTAAAAGCCGCAAAATGAATACTAAGATACATCAAAGGTACTACTGATTATGGTATCAAGTTAATAAAGTGTCAGAACTCCTAGTCGTATGGATTTTCGGATAGTGATTGAGCTGGATCAATTAATGATCTGAAAAGTACTTCAGGGTACTATTTCAGCCTTAGTTCTGGAATTTTTCATGGTGCTCAAAGAAACAAGAGATTGTAGCATAATCCACTGTAGAGGCAGAATTTATTGCAGCAACAACAACAATAAATCAAGTTTTATGGTTGAGAAAATTTGTGTGTGATTTGCACATGGAGTAAAAGAGCAACACTGAAATTTTCATTGACAATTAGGCAGCACGATCTCAAACAATCCGGTGTCTTATAGGAAAACTAAACATTTCAATATCAAGCTTTACTTCTCGAGGGAAGTCTAGCAAAATGGAGATGTGACTTTAATTTACTGCAAAACTAAAGATCAGTAGTCAAATTTGTTTACAAAAGCACTTCCGATGAACAAGTTCGAGCTCCTAAAGCACAAGATTGGAATTTGCAGTTAATAAAGCAAGGAGTGTTAATTAGCTACTTTAGAACCTCAAGTGTCTCCTGAAGATCATTTTCAGTAGTTGAGCAATTTGAATTTCTATTTCAGTAGCATTATTCCAGGAACATAAAAATCTCAATTTGTTATTTTTTCTTCTATTTAAAGGATGTTTACCGAATGAATAAAAAAAATTGAGTTGCATTTCATTCTTGCTTTCATATTCTCTGCAACTTCCTTCTAACTTATATTCGTTTATAACTTACAGGCCGTCTATGTTTTAACAGTTATAGAAATTCCTTGGTACGGGCATCCCTTCAAAACACACCAAATGTTATACGTTAGCCTTTATATTAAAATGTTTTTGAGATGAATACGAAGCAAAAAACTCATTTACACTCTAGATCTAAACTTAAAAGTAAACTAGTTCTACAATGCGGAATTAGCCACTACAATGATAACATTGACATGAAAGTCAGAAACAAGAGAGCGAGTAGGCATGCCACGAGGCAAAAGAGAGATAAACACCTCACAAATTGGGCTTCTAGAATAATCAGAGAGCAAGAATCTGACATCATAATTGAAAGTGTTGGTAAAGCCATTAGCCGCAACTTAGGTTCTAAGGTCAATTTAAGAGCTCCCACTGAGGAAGCAGCCATGTGCCTTTCTTCATTGAGAAAGAAAATGACTTGTCAATAGCTTCCCCGGCCATGCTTTGATAAAACCACCCTCGAAACCAGACCATACATACCTTGGATCACACAGAAAGAGAAGTTTAAATGTTAGAACATATATCGGTTAGTGAGTTCGCATGCAATTACAAGGAAAGAGGAATAATAGAAGAAGAAAGGACTACCAAAAGAAGAAATGGTGAGAGTCTTCGTGCAATCCATACTGTTCTAACGGCTTCATCCCTAAGCATACACAACACAGCTGCAGCCACAATTGCAGCCGCAGCTGACGACATGGCCAACTCGCTGTAAGCAGCTTGTGTCCTCAGTCCCACCATCCAATTGGTTAAAGTCCTGTCCTAGCAAGCTTCCGCATTCCCTTATGGCCAACAAATGAGTGAGGTAGAAGCAATGTTTCTTATAAAACAGCTGATTTGAGTTTCCCTTAAGGGTTAGGATCTGACATCAAGGCATGGTGGCCAATCCCGGTCCACTGCACCTCAATGGAAAGCCTAAAACTGCCGCATCCACCTCCTCTTCCAGCAAACTCAAGTAAAGCACCCGAGAATTTGCATGCATTAACGTCGAGGACAGCTTGCGGTCCAAGAATTGGATCATGCAGCCCAGGTGCTTGCTGGTGGCTTCCACAAAGGAATTGGATGGCTCTGATTCCTTCTCTGAAGATGACAATGTGTAGCAGTCAGGTATTGCAGGTGAACAGATGATGGAGTCGAGATGCTGGTGGTTTTGCTGGTGGCGGTACTCCATTGGTAGGATCACTCCACTTGTTTGTTTACTCTTCCTCCTCTTCTAATTTTTGTTATTATTTTATCTAAGCTTTTAAGTCCATTGGTAGAATCACTCCTCCTCCTTCACCTCTTTGTTTGATTGCTTGATTGTTGTTTACTCTTCTCTCCTCTTCCAACTGTATTCTTTTTCCTATTATTTTATCTAAGGACAGACAAGTTAGTCCTGCTATAAACCAGAAATCTATAATCATAAGAGTGAGTTTCCATAACAAAGAAATTTGAAATGGTTCTAGGAGATAATCAAGCTCACCTTCAAAGCAAAGTCACAGCAACTTGCAGCTCCCTTAAACCAATTGATCCAGAAGTTAACACTTCAAAGGAGTTCCCACTCAAGATTTAAACCTCCGAAGAAACTGCCCTATTTCTCCTCCTTGCTCTAGTTGCCATTTTCTCTCCATAACGAGCAAATATATCAGCCAAATCCATCAACCCTATCTTCCTCAATTTCTTCCCCATCTCCTCAAACATTAACACCCCATCTTCACTAGAATAATAATGCAGAAACTTATTATAATCAAACTTTGGAACCTCTAGTCCTCGCTTCATTGTTCTCTCCACGTATTTGGTGGCTTCTTGCAACTTCCCAGCCTTAACCAAACCTCCTACAAAAATGGTGTCAAAGTTCACAAGTGGATCTTGTCCTTTCCTCCCTCTCTTCCCCAAATGCCCTTGCAATAACATAACATATGTGTGCATCACCGGCTCACATCTTCTCTTTATCATCTCTCGAAACACTTGACTTGCTTCACTTGGCCTCCTCAACCTTACTAAACCTTTAATTAATGCATGATAAACACCAATATCTGGCTTTTCAATTCCTTCCACAACCTTGTATGCCTCTTGGACCCTTCTTTTGATTAAAAGCCCAAACACCAAAGATCCTAAAGTTGAATTATCAGCCCGAACTCCTCTCTTGAGCATGTCTTCAAACAATATTTCGGCTTGGCCAAGCTTACCTCTTTTACATAACCAACAAATCACGAGATCATAAGTTGGAAGGCCCAAACCATTTGGTCTTCTCACTCTCATTGTGTCAAACATCTTCATAGCTTCATCATATTCATTTTTCTTGAAAAGAGTATCAATCATTTTGTTAAAGACATCGATCCCTGGCTCCAAATTTTCATCCACCATTAAATTCCACATCTTTGACGCTTCAATCATATCACCCGCATCACAAAAACCCTTAACCAGCCACCCGTAGGTGACATCATTAGGAGTAATCCATTCTTTCAACTTCAAAACAACGAACTTTGCCTCTTGAACAAGCTTAGCCTTGCACAAACTCTCCACCACCTTATTCATCCTCTCCACATCATACTCAAACCCAAACCCGTTCATCAAATGAAAGAATTGCACACATTTCTTCAACTCCCTTGCCAAAGCCAAGGTCTTAAGAGCAAGTACAAAAGTCTTGTCATTGACTAGGCCACATCTGCCCATTTCTTCAACCATGTTCCAAAAGAGATCCATGTTTCTTGATTTACCAATGATGTCAAGCATCTTGTTGAAGGTTAAAGAGGTGTGGGAGAATTGTGAATGAGAAGCTTGTTGTGTATACTGGAAGAAGCGATAGACAGGGCGCCATGAATAGGGGAATTTGTTACAAACTTGGAGGAAGAATTCATGGGTGAGTTGGAATGCAGAAGATGAAAGTTTGGAATGGAGTTTGGAGTCTGGAGAATGCTGTAGTTGATAAAGAATGGTGCAAACTCGAAGAAGGTGGTCTGGGTTGACAGGAAAAGGTGAAGCTGTGTGTAGATGACATGATTCAGTGGTGAAGTGGCGGAAGCCATGGTGATAGCCAAAATGAGTACTGACTTGAGGTTCAGTGAGTGAGAAACCTCTGATTACTAACTTAACCAGACGAACCATCTACCTGTTTTAGGGAAGAACAGGAATTTAGTAAATTTACTCAATATAGAATTAGAAAAAATAGGAACATATATCTCATCTAACCCCAAACCAATATATCTATAGTAGAATCTCATGAAACTATTCCAATCTAACATATTACATCACTCAAATAATAACAATTACTTAAACAATCATCTTAATTCAGAAATAACATCTGTATGATGAAAATATTGATAGCCCGAAAAAAGAAAAGAAAAAGAGAGAGTGATCCTTACAATTGTGCTACGAAAGCTGACGACGGGCGAAACAGAACAATCCTAAATCGAGACATTGGAAAGACGGTGAAGAAGGAAAGGAAATGAAAAGCAAAAACTTCAAACCCTAGAATTTGAAAATGAAAGAAGGAAAAGCAAAAAGGGGATCTAGGCTAGGGAGCGGAAGAAATTTATTTTTTTAAAAAAATCTTAAAGAGTTTTGGTTCGAGTGGTGGAATAGAATAGGATTGAGTTTAAGTGGCTTTGTATTATATAGAATAGAATTGAGGCACAAAAACAGGCAAAAACGTTGAACGGAGTTCTGATGGCTTTGTATTTGTCTGATGAAAACAACAAAAGAGCTTTTAATAGGATCGTATCTACTAGCGAGAGTGTTGTAAAAACTTTGAAAAGAGTGAGAGGTGGCTACCTTTCCACGCCACGAGTTAACAACAGAGAGCTTCGACGAGCTTTCAGAGACGGTTCTTCATCGGCTTTAAATGTTCTTAGTAAGAATGTATATTTTTTAGAATGTACGAGAAGGAGAGCGGGAGAAGTGACAAAACTTACGTGTATGCCACTCAGACCAGACCATTTTCATTTTCCCATGGTTAACCAAATGATATTCCTTTTATGAATATCAAATTACTAAGAAAATATACTGTATCTTAAATTATCATCTACTTGAATTTTAAAAATAAGAACCCATCAGTAATTTCAATTAAAGAAGAAAAAGAAATAGTAACAGCAGCCAACATTACTGTATTTTTGTCCATCCATAGCCATACATTCAATTTTAACTACTTTTTAGATAGCAATAATTTTATTTCGCTAAGATAAAAGATGAGGTAATTGTATCTCAATAGCTCTCCAACAACAGGTGGCGGATTAAGAGAATGGTTCGTTTGAATCATATGATTGACGGGTCAGGCCCAGGCCCAGGACCAGGGCCACACAAAGAAACCACCTGCTTTCCGACATTCCTTCCAGAGAACAGCCCAACGAAAGCAGCTGCAGCATTTTCCAACCCCTCGCTCACGTCTTCAATGTACACAATCTTCCCTTGCTTGTAGCAGCTCATCACATGTTCAAGGAAACGCGGGTACAAGTCCAAGTAATCACTCTGAAGAAATCCCTGTATTCTAATCCTTTTCCCTACAACATTGTACAAGTTGTGAATTCCTCGCCCATCCACCAGACTGTGCAACGACACCATTCCACACACTGCTATTCTCCCATGAACCCTCATGTTCACCAGTGCTGCATCAAGCATCTCTCCCCCAACATTATCAAAGTAGATGTCAATGCCTTCTGGGAAATATCTATCATGCATTAAAATAAAAATAAAATCATCATATGAGACAGAGACAGTTCACTTAGTACTCAAAACAAGAAGATGCTGCGAGTAACCTTTTCAAGGCTGCATCCAGGTTGGCCTCCTCTTTATAATTAAAAGCTTCATCAAATCCTAGCTTATTCTTTAAAAGATCAACCTGGACAAATTTTTTTTTTTTTAAAGGCCTTTGTCTAAGATATCTCATCTTCTTATCATAGAGGAAAAGAGTAGATAAACAATTGCTAACCTTTTGGGCAGACCCTGCAGTTCCAACAACGTAGCACCCGTGAGACTTGGCAAATTGACCAACGAGTTGCCCAACAGCCCCTGCAGCTGCTGAGACAAAAACGTAATCCCCCTTCTTAGGAGAGCAGACCTCATAAAATCCTGCATAAGCAGTAAAGCCTGGCATTCCTGCATGAACACAAACTCGTTTTCTTCATTCTTCATTTGGACATGAATTAAACAATAATGTATATGTGTTTAGAAGAAGTGCAAAAGACAAGAAGATTACCAAGAAGACCCAGATAATAAGAAAGAGGGACATCATGCTCATGTTGTTGGATTCTTCTTAGCTGCTGGGGTTGGGAAATCAAACTGTACTCTTCCCACCCAGTAATTAGAGAAACTAAATCTCCAGCCTTGAATTCTGGAATATCAGAATCCACAACCCTTGACACGCCAAATCCTTGTATGGGCTTTTATCACAAGGCGAATAATGAAAAGAAAAGAATTTCAGAAGGAATATATAAAAATAAATATATAAAGTCAACATTTGGTTTAAGCGACAAAACCTGTCCAGGAACATAGGGGGGAATGTAAGAGCCGTGGAAATCACGCATGCGACCTCTCATGTAAGGGTCGCAAGAGAGGTAGAGATTTTTGACTAGAAATGCTCCACTCCCTTTCGGCGCTCTGAGCTCTATATTCTCGATCCTAAGTTCCATGTCTGTCTCTTTTGGTGCTCCCTCTATATATCCTTTAAATATCACCTTCTTATTATCTACTACTAACGCAGACGCCGTCGCTCCTTCTTCCATTTTTCCGAAACCAAGGGGAGGCTGAAGGAGAGGGAGAGGGAGACTATTTTATTATACTGTACCAATGGTTCGGGCAAAATGGAGAGGTGTTTGTTTTGCTTTTTATTTAGATTGCCATCAATGTCAATGACCTACTTACTACTATTGCATGATAATGATTGGTCGGCCCGGACCTTCCACAAATGTTGAAATTTTAGGTGTATCAGATTTTGGATCTTCAAATTTTGGGCCGGATTTGATATCCGTTTAAGATGGACATTTCAATTACTTTTTGTGGGTCAACTCGAGTTCACCTATTTTGATTACTTTACGAGTGCTGCACTTCCATATCCACCCAACTTCTAATGGTGCAAAATTGCTTCGGCCCCAATTCTTGCATAATCTCTTAAACAAATGAAATGATCATGATTCATGCACCCCATATTCATAGTGCTGCATTGTAAACTATATTACCATATATAAATAATTCCCTCTTTTTCTTACACCTTATGTTATGCTCCACTCACTTTTTAGTATATTTGCATGAATATAGGACTATATAATTATTGTCTGTAATTATGTAACATTATCTAGAAGATAATTAGGGAGATATTTTAGGAAATTGTTTCCTAACATACCTCATCTAATTCTTGTATATATTAAGCTTTTCTCATTAATAAAGACAAACTCTTAAAACCCCAATCTTTGACATGGTACCATCTTTTGAATTTTATGTTGACCTCGAATCAATACTCTTAGGTCTTCTCTAGTTTGTCTTCACACCATTGTTTTTGCTGCTTGGATATAGCCGCCCAAGAGTAAGGAGTAAGAGATGTGAGACGCTCACCACATAGCTTTCACCATAACAAAGGAGAACAACAATAACAATGACAATAGCAAGAAGGAGACGCGACACAAGATCAATGACCTCTCGTCCCCATATTTCTTACATAACTTAGACATATTCGGATTGAATATTTTTGGAGTCGTGCTCAAAGGTGAGTCTAATTATCATGAATGAGTTACGGCCATGAAAAACACTTTTTGAGCCAATCGAAAATTTGGTTTTCTTGACGGAACTATACCTCAACCTCTTAATAATGATGATGATTTGGAAGATTGGTTTAGTGTTAATTATATATGGGTAGGTTGGATTATGACGTCTATTAAAGGAGGCTATCAAAAATTGCAAACAAATTGGGTAGACAGTGACTAGCTATTATGGTCGCCTCAAAGTTTTGTGGGATGATTTTGTTGGATGTCAGTATGTGCCCTAATGCACCTGTAGTAGGTGTACTTGTAATTTGGCGAAGTAATATCTCAAGAAAATTGAGATCGAAAAGACAACTGAATTTTTGTTGGGCTTGGATGGAGAAGTGTATGGTGGATTACGCACTAATATCCTGAGAATGGAACCTCTTCCTCCTCTTAGTAAAGTCTATCAAATGGTGATTAAGGAGGAGAGGCATAAGAACATAACTTGAGCACAAAAGGATTGGGCAGATGCGCTATTGTGTTTGCTGTACAAGGGGGAACTGGTAGACAAGTTATTAGATGGGGGAGAAGATTTCTTGCTCGAACTGCAAGAAAGATGGTCATGATGTGAAAGATTGCTTCAAATTAAACAAGAAATATCTAGATTGATGGTTCACAAATGGGCAGGGATAAGGGCGAGGCCACGGTCGTAGTGGTGGTCAAGGCTGGGGTAGCGGTGGCTCTCAAACACTAGGAATAGTTGCCAATGTTAGGCAGGTTGAAGAAAATTTAGTTGTTGTCGTGGGTTCCCAAAGCAACATCAGTGATGCAGATCGCTTCTAGATGCCAATGCTTACCAATGATCAATGGAACTCTTTTTTTGCCATGTTTAGTAACAGTAAGAAACCTTCTAGAATTGAAAAATTGACAGATATGACTAATACAAATGATTGGCTCCTCAACACAGGAGCTTCATATCATATGACTGGTGTAAAAACTTGTTTATTTGATTTGGTTGGTTTGCTGCCTTTACCGGTTAGCCTACCCAATGGTGATACTCAAGCCACTCACATTGGATGGGTGTAACTGGGTGACAATTTATTATTGGAGAATCTCTTTATGCCTCGTTTGACTTGTAGCTTGATTTTAGTGGCTTGTTTAATTGATGACTTAGAATGTTATGTGATATTTACCAACAAGTTTTGTGTGATACAAGACCTAGGGATGTCAATGGGCCAGACATCAAACATATCGGGCGACAACAATGGACTCCTATGATTTATGACACAAGCGTATGGGACACCCCTCCTCTAAAGTGGTTCATTTACTTCTAGAATTAAATTCTTGTGGTGGTAGTCATGATTCTATAAATTTTGTGATGCTTGTATGCGAGCAAAATAAACTAGAGATGTTTTTGACGTTAGCACAAGTTGTGTGTTGAAACCTTTTGAATTAATTCATTGCGGTGTTTGGGGTACATATCGAGTTCCTTCTTCTGGTGCTGCTCATTATTTTTTGACTATTGCGGATGATTTTTCCCATACTGTATGGATACTTTTAATGGCTGAGAAAATTGAGGTCCCCTAAATTTTTAATAATTTTTTTGCCATGGTTTGATCTCAATTCAATTAACAAGTGAAAATAGTACAAAGTAATAACAAAACTAAATTCAAACCTATAAGGCCATATTTTTGGAAAATGGGGTTGTTTTTCAAACTTCTAACATTGACACTCCTTAACAAAATGGGAGGGTTGAACAGAAGCATAGACATAATCTTGATGTTGACAGAGCATTACCCTTTCAGGCTCATTTGCCTATTCGTTTTTAGGGAGAATGTATTTTTTGCAGCTGGGTATCTTATTAAACACACCCCATCCATGTTGAATCAAGGAAAGAGT
>JAOQMP010000007.1:32600496-32620903 GCA_027563575.1 Erythroxylum pedicellare
CAGTAAACCCTTTTTTTTAATTTTAGCAAAATAACATCTAATTGAAGTTGGGGTAATTATCTTTTTTATTTCTTAAATTTGATGGGTCTAAATTTGTCTGTCTCTCTCGCTTCTCCCAAAGTTACCATTCGCCATTTAACACCATATGCTAAACAACAAGAGGTAAGGTTTGGTTAGTAATTCAGAATTTTCTGCTATATGTGCTCAACGTTACGTTGTTGACGACTTGTATTGTTTCATCCTCCCATTTAGCATTTGTCTCGGTTTTCTTATTGTATGAAATTTTATTATCTACTAATTTGGCCTCATCGTGATATATGAATATGAATAATATTAAAATTTTGGATCCATATAATTGTTCATCTGGCACAAAAATTATCAATGACAAAATATATGTTACATTTATTGCTGGATACAGATTTCGTTCAATTATTAAATGTTTTTAGTAAGAAACATTAATCAAACAAAAGAAAGATAGATAATATTAATGTATATACTTACAAAAGGAAATATAACTTCTATCCATGTTACTTAAGTTCTCTATTTTTATTTTTTAAATAAAAGATTTCAATAACTCCAAGTGGCAGATTAAACAAGAGCGAGCAGCCTTTGGCGAATGTATCTCCTTACCCACAGCCACTCGCCCTCTCATTTCAAAACTTAACTTCCAACGTTGACCTTGCATTTGTAGTTTTAGTGGCTTATTGACTGTTAAGAACAAGTGGATGACACTCTCGTCTTCCAAATTGCACATATAACATTTTAGCTCATTGCCCTCCTTTATCATATATTTAGTTTTAACCTTGTTCAATGCTACTAGCCGCATTATAACCCCTTTCACTTTTTGATGCGACGAGTCCGTAGCTACGGAGTCCCGGTTGTTTGTATTGGGTTGTAGTTCGTTTTCTATTGACTCAATCTATGTGGTTTTATTTTGATATATTTTAACTAAAAAATTAAAAAAAAAAGGATTATGGTGGAGGAATAAAACTGCATTTTAGTTTTAAATTTTTAATTTTGGATTAATTATTGAATCGAATGAATCTTGCAAGTTTCGTTTTGTTTCCCGGAGATTATGTTGTTTCTGCTTAATTACGTAAGTAAATGGGCAAAGGATTCTTGGAAACTTGTGATTATATTATATTTATAATTCAAGTCATGCGGCTCAACAGAAGTCTTTGTACAGAGTATCAAGCTTTTAATTCCATTGAAAATCGATCGAGGTAAGCGATTTTTTTTACCTCGTTTTTGTAAACTTGGTTTAATTCGAATATTTGTTTGCAGTTTTGAACTTTTCATCTAAACATTCTGCATTTTTAATTTAAATGACCTACACGAATTGAAACTTATTTGTAGTATGAATTTTGATTTATCAATGAATTAATATAGGATGAGTTTGACTTATATTATAACTCCAATTACCTTAGTTATGACAATCCGTTATTTCATTGATGCTCTCTAAAATGATTAGCTTCTCTTTATTTTTTATGTGCAAATTTTTACACTCATCTTTTTGAAGTTATAAATGTTAAAATAATTTATTAAAATAAGTATTCAAAATTTATGAATACTTATTATATTTGACAGTAATACATATTTAATATAGGTAAAATATCAAACTTTTAACATATATTCTCTTCTAACATATATTATTACAAATATATATGTTCGATCTTCAATTTAAAAATATTTTAGATCTCAACCTATAAACCTTAACTCATAACCCGTGATGGAGCTCCCGTAAGGCTTATTGGTGAAAAATATCAAGAGCCTAGAGGTCACAACAAGAACTTGTTCTCTTGATTTACAAATCTTATCTTAGATGTTTTGTAATCTTTGGCGAACATGAATGATACTAACTGTGGAATTACTGTTTTAAATTAACAGTTTTGCAGAAATGAGCAACATTGATAGATCTTGGATGTATAGATGATTAATACCTGATAGTTTCATTAATCCTGAATTTGTTGAGAGAGTTAAAGCTTTTATTTATTATGCATGTTCTCAACCTGCATATATGGATGAGCCAAAAATCAGATATCCATGTAAAAAGTGTAAATACAAAATGTTTCCTTCCTATTGATGAAGTTAATGAGCATTTGCTGAGAAAAGGGTTTGTCCCCAATTATTTTGAGAGGATACGACATGGGGAATCGTTGATTTGTCGCTGATGGTAACTTATCCATTTTCACATATCCTGAGTGAACATATGGACATTTAACAAGAAGAATGTTAACAAAGGAAGAAATTATGGTTACATTTTATTGAACTGTCAAGAGATTCGACCTTTCGTGCGGTAAGTTAAAAATGATTATTTCGGTTTCCAAATTATGTGTTGTTCATAACTGAAATACGTAATAATGTATTTAGATTATACAAGGAATTGTTACGCGAGATAATGTCGGAGAAAACACAGGATGCTATAAATAAAAAAGTTAGAAGATACTTTCCTCGATGGTTCGAGAGATATGTAAGTTTTCATTTACAAATATTCAAATGATTGAATTATAATCGTTGAGTGTTCGAATGACATTATACTCTTTGATATGACAATTTCTTTTATGCAGGTCTTAGAAAATCCAATGGAGAACAAGTTCATATGTGATCTTCCAAAGGGAGCTCTGCAAACTGTTAACTCGTATCCGGTGTATTTCATTAATGGATATAAATATCATACAGAATATTATGGTCATAGCATGGCAACAATAAATAGTGGAGTTTACATATAGGGAGAATTGATAGATTACTATGGTAAAATTATTGAGATACTTAAAGTTGAGTACCCTGCATTGCTAATAAAGCGATATGTGATATTTAAGTGTGACTAGTATGACCTGACTCCAAATGATGGAACAAAAGTGCATAACTGATCCAATCTAGCTGAAATCAACAACCGAAGAAAATTGAGACAATTTGAACCTTTCATGTCGACGATGCAAGCAAAACAGGTGTGTTGTGTTTCTTTTTCCAGCTTAGGACGAGATAAGTCAGATTGGTTGGCGGTTTGCAAAGTTAAACCTAGAGGTGTATTTGAATCACATGGAAAAGGGGAGTAGAGAATGAAAGTGAAGTATTTCAGGAAGATGTTTATTTTACAAATGCATATGTCACTTATGACGATAATGAACCTTTTAATGATCCATGTAATGAATATATTGAAATTTTATCTGGAGAGGATGACGAGTGTCAGAGATCTGAACAAGAGCCGAAGTTTGATTCTTATTCTTCAGAAAAAGAAGATGATTGTAATTTACAATTAAGTTATGATAGCGATTAATTTTTGTTTGTAATTTAATATTTTATTCAACAAATCAATTATTTCCTTTTCAGCATATTATGTAAAGTATTTAATTCAAAATCTTAATCAAGGAATGTTGACATGACGATTGGCTCCGGATGGTAGTAACTCATTCCGTTAGGAGGAATGTGGCAAAATTGTCCTTACCAAAGGAATAAAAAATACAGCAAAAATCTCCACTTCATATACTAATGATCGTTTGCCTTCCATGGCCGATCTTTTACTTCAGGGTTTTTAGTATCATCTAAACAATGTCACTTTCCTACAATTATATATATTCACATTTGATAGTCTATACTACATGTTGTTTTAAGCTTCCTTGAATCTCGAAGATAACCTGTATGCCGATATAGGTGGGAGCAATGTCACAACGGTCTATAAAGGATTAGGAAAATCGGTTCTTTTGGAAAATTTGTCAATTCCACATACCTAGTTTGGACATTCACGTATGCATTAATATCCAGTTTTGGTTCGTTTAATGGTTTTCTAATACGACATCATCCAAGTTCTATGTTTATTGTGTTTTAGGTAAACTCCTTCATATTGGTAGTTCATCTGGAGAGTTAGTCTTCCATACTAAACCTGGCGACTCATTCATTGTATCATCTACAAGTTTAGCTATAGCGGAAACGTTGTTGTAAGAAGGTGTTAAAAACCCTACACCTGAGGGAAGAAGTATCACTGTTTCAATTGGTGCGTTTGAACATACCAGGATCTTTCTCGAGAATCCAGACATCGGGGACCCATTTACCTTCACCGACTCTCATATCATATGGAATCCAAAAAAATAATTATATCATTGTGATTTATCGAGTCAATACACTAGACTCAGCTTTAAAGTTGTTTTATTATTGTATCTATAAGAATTTAGCAAGCAACCTCTCCACTAGTTAGGGGTTAACCTGCGTCATTTTGAGTGTGGGCTGTTATTGTTGAAATTCTATGACTTTATCAATTTTTAACCTTCTATTTCATCGTTGTACTTGAAAATGATATTAAAAAAATAAGCCTATTTCCTTTTTCCATATATTGCGTAAAATATTGAAATCAAATTCTTATATTTCTAGAAAATTCAATAAACAACAAATTTCAGGTGGAAATATGGGAACAAAGAGACAGCGTGAGATAATGCAGGCCAGGTTTAGGCACATGTTCGCAGGTACTTACTGTGAAGGTGGACCATCACAGTCTGTAGCTGAAATTGAATCACCTCCTCTCCCTCTAGGGCCTACAGTTGCAGATGAGCCATCACCTGCTGCTCGTCATCTTACACCATCCCCAAGTCATACATCATCCACTACCCCTTTATCGGATGAAGGAGATGACCGCCAACCTGGAGCTGAGGGACCTGATGGAAGAAAGTATATAACAATTGTCAATAATCTGTAAGTGAAATCACATGAAACATTATATGTTTATAATTAAGTTATGGGTTTTTCAATTTTGCAAATGGTATAAAATCACTTGTTCTTATATTAGGTTGATTCCGTCTAAATCGTGTTCAAAAAATATGACATCTAAATTTAAGGAGAGGATTGATCCTGAGGGTTATATATGGGAAAAGATCTCTCACTCCACAAAGGTATTTTAGTTTCAGGATTGAGGTACAATAAAAATTAATTTTCTTTTTTAATTGATTTCTATACATTAATTAGATAAATATTATTACATTATAAGTTTTAAAAAGTTTTTCTTTTTATTTCAAAAAATTTTCTAGGATTCTGGTTTTGACGTGATCATACATAAAGTATAGGAGAGGCGAGCTCGTAAACATTATCGCGACTTTATTGGTGCGATACAAAAGGCTGGTGTACGACTGCCTTATATTTCTGAGCAAATATGGAGTCATTGGCAGGAGTATTGGGCATCATCTAAGGCATTGTCCATCTCAGGGAGTAACTCGTCCAACAGACGTGGAGGCTCGAGAGGAGAGAGTCTTCTCGTACATACGGGAGGATCAATAACCAACCACGAGCATGCACAGAGACTTGTAAATTTCTAAACTTGACACTAATATTGTAATTATTTTTACTTTGTTGTATTTTAATTTAAATTGATGAATGAATGTTGAAATGAAAATATATGTATTATGGATAGTGATAATGGTATAAATGTCTGGTGCCATATATAGTTGTGTTGTTAAGTAAATTTATTTGTTCAATAGGGGGAAATATCATAAAAATAGAGGAAACTCTGTCTAAATTTTTATAAAATCTACTTCACATCTAACATTTTAGGTTAAATATGCAGGAAAAGTCCATAGGCATGAGGCCTACACCTACTCAAGTGTTTTTGTACATTCACACAAAGAAGTATGATGGTGTGACATTCATCAACAACTGATGTCGAGAATTGAATGTATGTGAAATTAATTCTTTGATATTATTTCTTAATAATTATCACTTACTAATATAAACATTGCTTCCTAATAGGACTAAATCCAAGAAAGCATTCAGCGATAGTCTTAGGAGGAACAAGTTGTTGATGAGAGTTAGACGTATCTTGATGCAGTGGTGGTAAGACTATAGTGGAAGGATCTACAGGTTAGGCTCATTTGCGAACACATGTTATTCGCAATCCTCCACATCTAGTATAGCAGCATCTATTAGACGATCATAAACTGATCAAGTCCATCAGCTTCAGACAACAGTGGACACATTGATACATACCATACCATACCTCAGCTGAGACAAGAGATAGATGACTTGAAGGTGAGAGGTAGCACCTCAGAGCACCGACGGTCACCCGGACATTAGGATTGTTGTATTCATTTGCTATAAATTACAAAGACTTATTATGTACAATGTACTGTTTTTATTATCAATTCAGATAATTTTAATTTTATATCATCATTCAACTTTCTGTTTAAACAAATTAAATCTATAAACAAATAAAAATTTTATGTATAAATAATTCATAATTGTCGAAATTATGCATTTATCATAAGATCATGAAACAAAATTTCATATCGGGATTTTTTTAAAAAAAATCTTAATTTTATTTATCGACAGAATCTAATAGACCGTTGGTAAAATGCACTATATTTACTGACAGAATAAGGTAATCCGTCGGTAACTTATATGATTTTTACCAACCGTTCTTTTACTTCCATTGGTAATATTGAAATCGTTGGGATTATTTGAACCACCATTTACCAACAGAAAACATAAAACTATCGGTAAATTGTATGATTTTTCCTTATAGAAACAATTCAACTGTCGGTAAATTGTATGATTTTTATGGACAAATCTTTTTTTCCATTGCCAAATTTACCAACAGTTATATACGTTTATCTGTAAAATACTGAAGGATATATCTTTTTATCTATCGTTAAATTTACTAATAATCATATTAACAACGTCGTTGTCCATCATTTTGTTCTGTCGGTAATTTATATTACTAACAGAAAATAAACGTTTTCCATCGGTATTATCCATCGGTAAATAACATAATTCTTATATTTTTTATAAATTAAAAAAATTCATTAATGGTTAAAAACTTACATTGGAGACTTAAATCAATTAAGGCAGCAACTCATAACTTAAATCATCATAGATCTAAACTATGTCATTTGATCTCTACCCATATTAACACAAAAACCACCACGTTGAGATATACCCACCCCAGCTATTAGGGTAAAACTACCCACGTCTGTCTCGTGTCTTCGAGAAATGCCCCTATTTTGGATGGGCGATGAGGTGCAATGTCTTTGATGCTGAAGAGCGGCTCCAAAGGTGGAGAGAATGACAATGGTTGACAAACTAATGGATTAGCTCCCCAAAGATTGTTCTTCCTAAGTAAACGACTTCATCTCGTTACATATTTAGCGATTAGGGTTTCGTCTGAGAACATCTTTGTGGCTTGCAGTTGTACTTGAGTCAAAGTTGCCTTCCAATCTTCTTCCAAATCGACTGTATATCACACGAAAGTATCATCTTCTCAAACAACATTTGAAATTAGGGTTGGAACTATAAGAAGTTAATTCTTATAGTGTTTAAACAAAGATCTTACATATTCATTTCAGATGACACAAATGATTTGGCCCTTGATTGTGAAGTTTTTTCATTTTTCCTTTATTAACCTTTCCCTTCTGACATTTTTCCTAAATAAAGAAAAAAAATAGGTAGTCATTAAATCATCTAACAAGATTAATGGAAGCAAATGTGAATGGAAAGAAAACAAACTTGAACTTTAGGAGAGGCCTAATAATCACACAAATTATTCTAATTGTCTTGAGACTATCGTTTCCTCATCAGAAGGAAAAGATTTATAAAATTGATGCAACCTATAATGGTGATCCCTGGTCTTTTGTTTCAATAATAAATTTTTGCAGTTTGAAACTTTAGGACTCTCAATATCAACAATATTCAATTTCAACTGTGAACAATAAGTAAAAGTGTAATTAATCTTAAAATATGTGAAACAATACATCATATAGTTAAATAAATTTAATATTTACCACATCTTTATCCAAAGCATTTTGAAGCAAGTCTTTAACATGATTCAAATAAGATAATTTTGTTCTTGTAATAATCCCCAACTCACTTAACAATTTTCTAGATTAGATCTTATCTACAAGATGACCTTGTGAAGTATCAATTTGTATTAACAACTTGTTATTCATTGCAACATTCATTCGTTGCAATTCGCAACCTCTATTCTTACCTTTACATCTTTTTTTAAATATTTACATAAGAACTTGAAAACAAATTATTTGAGCATAAGTCTATTTGTAGGTGTTAAGGATTAACAAACCTGTAGATCTCTTTGTACTAGTTGATTCATTGTTGTTTGAGGAAGAATGAGGTTGTTCCTGACTAATTTCATTGGTGACTGAGGTTGAATGTTGTTGTTGGCTAGGAATTGAATTGATTTCACCAACTGATTGATTGTAGATCCCTCTATTCTACAATTTCCATTCTTATTACCTTCTTCCCTTTATTTCTACCAAATGTCATTATATTGGATATCTATAAAAACAAGCATAAATTTTACTAACATAACAATACATCCAATAATTATTACAAACATATATTCGATCATTAACATTAATGAAACTACTATGACTCAATCATCAATAATCTGCATTAACATAAGGCAATGATCAACAATATGTATAAACATAATTCAACCAACTCAATCACTAACAATCTGCATTAATGTAACTTAATCATCAATAATTTGCATTAACATAAGTCAACCATCAACAATATGCATTAACATAACTTAATCATCAACAATTTGCATTAACATAAGTCAACTATAAACAATATGCATTAATATAAATTAATCATCAACAATCCTCGTTAACATAACTAAATCATCAACAATCTGCATTAACATAACTCAACTATCAACAATATGTATACCTAACTTAACCATCAATACACATTATCACAACTCAGCCACCAATAGTCTGCATTAACATAACCCAACCATCAACAATATGCATTAACATAAATGTTACCAACGTTACATTTGAAACAATATATATAACATTTTTTACCTTCAATCATCATGACCAAGATCTTGAAAAATATCATTATTAATTGCATTATGATTTGACTCTTTATCACTATTATATTGGGTCAAAATATCATCATTGTCATATAATTCATCCTCAATATAGTCCTTATCTCTTGAATTGACAAAATTGGCTTGTACTTCATTTGCTTCTAGCATATTGGGATTAACATCTCTCCTATGGAATGATGATATATCTACATCTACTATTTGTAAGGCTTCATTATTCAACTTTAATTCAATCTCTTAATATAATTCATTCCTATCTTCTACCGTTGGACCATTTTCCTTTTCAAAAAAATAAAACAAAATTCAATGTTGAAACTTTTAAACAACTTTCCAATTACTACCTAGTACAGTGTTATTGAGGTAGAATACTTGCTTCACTTGACTTGCAATCACAAAGGGTCACTATCATACCATGTTTTACTAATATCAATGTTAGTAATATTGCCATTCACTTTTATGTTAATCCTTTTTGTTACTAAGATTAAACCATTTGCACTTAAATAGAACAACCTTTTTATCCTTGATGTAATGCAACTTTATTATCTATTAGACGACACTATAGAAGTCAATGAAATAGATGTTATGTTGTCCATCAACAACAACTCCATAATTTTGGCAGTCAACTATCACAATCTTTTATATGAAAGCTAACTCCATTAACAATGTAACCTGTATATTTTTCCCCCACATATATAAGGCCTAAAAGCTAAAGCATATAATGTTATCATCACCTCTGGCAATTTACTGTTGTGTAACCATATCAACTATAGAAAAATATATAATCAGAAGTTAATCTCACTTACAACTTGCTATAAGTTCATACTATTCCATGAATAACTTCCTCGAGCCCTAAACTATGATGGAAAGTTAATCTTATGTCTTCCTTCAACATCAACAGTCCTTTGCTTCTAATCTCATCTTTTTGCCCTCTATTTTAAAAAGTAAATAGAAGTTAGAAAAGACAAGTTTAATGTTATATTTAAATGAAATAATGAATGAGAAGTAATATACATATTCCATATATATATCAACTTCCTCACAATTTTTCAAAATATACCAATGGCCAATTTCGAGTTCATCTTTAGTTAACCCCATATATTTTCCTTTTCCAAGTGGCCTTACTTTTTAGGAGAAAACTGACAAGCTACCATCTTGATCAAAATCAAAGTTACATTCTTCTCTATTAAATCTTGTCTCGATATCATTTAAGTATATAGAACAAAATGCCAAGTATTCATTCGATATATAAGCCTTTGCAATAGAGCCTTTAAGTCGAGCTCTATTACACACATAGCTCTTACAAAAGCCTAAAAACCTAAACAAAATATAAAATATTAACAATTATTGTAACGAATAACCTAAGAAAAAAAAGAAGAAGTTAATATAAATTACCTTTCAATGGGAAATATCCATCAAAATTTAATCGGTCTACAAAGTTTTGCCTCATATGGTAACTGAATTACCAAATTCACCATAACATAAAGAAAAAATGGGGGTGGGGGTCAGAGGGAATACCAATTTAAACTTACATAGAATTAAAATTATGTATATTCCATTTTTGCAAGCTCTTCTACTTTCAGTTTCTTACAACATAATTACTTTAAAAACTAACCCAATCGTGCCAAGGTTATAGACATATCTTTCAAAAAACACCCATATATTTTAATAGGAAGTAATCGTTCCAGAAGTACATGATAATCATAGCCTTTTAACCTTGAAACTTTTCCCTTATTAGCATTAACTTAATGGGCTATATTAGATGCATACCCATCAGGAAACTTGACTTATTTAAGAAATTGGCAAAAAAATTTGCTTCTCCTTTTTTGATATGTTGTAACATGCAGGTGGAATGATGTAAATATTTTCTTATAGTCATGTCTTCCAAATCTAATCTAGCCTTAATTATGTCTTCTGATTTGCCATCAATTCCCATCAAAGTACCTAAAATATTCTAACAAATGTTTTTTTCAATACGCATCTCATTAAGATTATGACTCAATAGTAATTCCTTCTAATATGGCAAATTGAAAATATGCTTTTTTTATTCCAATTAAGATCAACGAAACTTTGCTTTCATTTTCTATTACTTAGGTGTTTACCAGGTGTAAACTCACCTAAATGTGATAGTTGCTAAACCACATCATCACTAGATAAGTGAAAAAGAGCTTCACTATATTCTACTTTGCAAATAACAATTTACTTCTTTACCATCTATGCCCATGTTCCAAGTAATGACAATGTTCCACATAAAATATTTTACTTTGTAGCCCTATTAAATGAGTTTGATTATTAAACACAGGACATAAGTTGGAAAATCATTTATAGTTCACAAAACAACCACATGCATTATAAATGTTTCACCTTCAACAACGTCATAAGTTTCTAATATAACCTCTCAGATATGGTTTAAGTCATCAATTAGTGGTTGCAAGTATACATCAATATCCTTATTAGGAGCAATTGGTCTTTCAATAAGTAAAGACAATAATAAAAAGGGCTCCTTCATACACTTTTATGGAGGTAAATTGAATGGCACAAGAATTATTGGCCATTTGCTTTAAGAAGTACTCATATTAACAAATGGATTAAATCCATTATAAGCTAACCAAGTCAAACATTACAACAATTCTCTGCAAGCCATGGAAACTTTCCATCAAATTCTTTCCATGCCTTTGATTCTACTTGATGACACATATTGTTATAGTCAATGCATTTCTCTTTATGCCACCTCATGTCTATAGTTGTTTTGTTGACATAAAAAAAACCTTTGTAGTCATGGTTTAATAGGGAAGGATCTAAAGATTTTATATGGTGTCTTTTTCCGTTTCCCATCATCCACTTGCCACCTTGATGTATAAAAAATAAGACATTCTTCATGATCTTTACTATCCTTCCAAAATGTAACACAATCATACTTACAAGCATGTATTGATATATATCCTAATAAAAGGTCCCTTAATAATTTCTTTCCTTCATAGTAAGATTTGTCCAATTTTTGTCTAATAAGTAATGAATTGATGGTGTTCCGCAAGCTCACGGGTCCCAAGTAGTATAGTATAATATCGTCGCACAGGGAGTAATTGTGTAAATACTAGGCTTGGATCATTCAATTAATTGTACTAAGCAAATGTATAAAAATGGGGAATTTAAATTAAAAGAAAATTTAACTATCAAAATAAATAAATAAATAAAACCGATGTTTAAACAAAGATGCGAATATCTCTAGGGATTAATCAGAATGGAATGTGGTAAGCTTCAAGGATGGTTCCACTTTTAGTGTTTTCTATGGACTTTACCTGGATCAATTTATGAGGCGAATTTTCGTTGATAGAAGGTTGAGCCTAGAGTTTCCTAGATCCTTTTTCAAGGTATCAAAGGAGTGTTACGTAATAATCCTAGTCTACTATCGTAGCCTAGTAATCAAGCATAACCCATTAAGATCTTTGCTAACCTGATTTTTTCTCTCATAAATTCACTTTATGTCTAAATCTGAAATTTACAAGTTCCTTGTTGGAGTTCTGTTATTAATTTTCGCTTATCGGTTCTTCAATTAACAACTAACGTCAAGTAATGGTTGGCCAAATACAATACCAGCAAAATTAATCTCAAATCAGAGAAATCAAAACCAAAAATCCTTACTTATAAATTAACTAAGATTTAATCCATAAAAATTAGCTAAAAGTTTCAACCCAACCTTGAAGCTTCGGGGAAGCTAATCACTCATGGTAGAATGAATACCACAGAAATTATGCTTAGCAAACAACATTAGGAGAAATTAAATAATAGAAAAGAAATTGAATGAGTTTCGGGTCTCCCTCTAATGTTGCGTCACTGAGTGGTCTGCTGGAGCTCTTGGTCTGCGTTGGAGGTCTGGTGGTTGCCCTTTTCAGCTGCGTCAAGTCTCCTGGTGGTTTCTCCCCAGCTGTCTTCGTGTGGTGGAGAGTATTTGAGTGGCATGTAACGTGAGTGCCTCTTGCTACAGCTGCCAACGTCTCCCTTCTGGCCACCAACTTCAACGTGTCTTCATCCCCTCTTGCCACAACTCCATCAGCTGCTTCAATTAGTTATTGCCAACAGATCCTTCGATTGCTTAGTGGAAGGTGTTTGTGTAATAGAATATGAAAATAGCTTGAGTGGAAAGTTGGTGAGTAGCTATTGACGTCCTCCAATGTAGCGTGAGAGCTTGAGCTTTTTGAGTGGAGAGTCCTCTCTTGGTTTGTAACGTTAGTCCCCCCTTTAAGCTCCACGTATCTTCTGTTTTTCTTTTTATTTTCTGCTCCTTCCACCCACCTTTCAGGTCACGTTATTCTCAGCAGCTTCTCTATTTCCTCAGTTCACCTTCCTTTCTCAGCCAACCTTATTTTCCTCCAGTCCACTTCATTCTCTTCTTTTTTCTCCCTTTTATTTTTCCCAGTTCACGCCCCTTCAGCAGCTCACGTTTTCTCCTCTTTTTCCCTTCCTAGTTTCTCTAGTTCACGCACCTCTCTTTCCTCTCTTCTCTAGACCACGTTTGTCTCCCCCATTTCACGCACCTTTCAGACCACACTCCTTCAGCTCACGTTTTTCCTCCCATCCACCCCCCTTTCAGATGTCGCACCTTCAGCTCTTTTATTTCCTTCCTCTCTTGTGCATGTTGAGATGGTGCGTGCCTTCTTGTGTGGGGTTGCTATTTGTTGTTGTTTCATCACTCCATCTCTTCTTCTTCTCCTTTCCAGCTCTCCTCTTATGCTTTTTTTTTTTTTTACGTGGACTATCTGCTGGAGCTCCTTATGATGCGTTGTTGTGGTGGGTTCCTTCTCAAAGCAGCTCATGCTCTTCTTCTTTGGCTAGCTGGTGCGTCCCTGCATGTCTCTAATAGCTCCTAGCCACCACCAACTTCCACGCCTCTTCTTTATGCCACCACTAGCTCTAATATGTTTTTGCCAACAGATGCTTTAATGCTTAGTGTAAAGAGTTTATTGGAGAGGATTTACTGGCCCTTGCTTTCTTTGTTGTGATGTTGGTGGAGCCTTCCTTTTTGGTGTAACGTTAGCTAAATGTAGAGTGAGTGGAGAGTTAACAATGTAGAGTGAGTGCTGAAGGTGGTGTCACGTTGAGAGCTGGTGGGCGGGTCTTCTTTGCATGCCTTTTCTTATTTTGGCTACTTTGTTGAGTTGATTTCGTTTGTTTTTTCTCTTACTGGTGGCGTTGATTTTGTTTGGTGGGGCTCTATAGCTGATTTGACAATTTAAACTCCTCACCCAATTCAGCCTATGTTTTCTCCTATTTGCTTTTAAGTTTTGGACTTTGCTGCGTTTTCTTCTTTTTCTCCAGCTTTTTGCCTTTTTCTTCTTCTTGTCCCTAGGAGCTGAATTGAGTTTCATTCTCTAGCATTATCTTCCCTTTTTTTATTCACCTGCAAAGGCAACTTCTTTCGTCTAATTTGAGGCCAAATTTCATGCATTTGTTTTTGAAAAATGAGAAAATAAAATACATAACAATCTTAATGCAAATAAATCAATTAACCTAAAAAATGCTACTATAATGAATGAATGAAGATGCAAAATAAATGCAAATATGATCTAAATATCTATAGGAATTGGACTAAACACTTACCAATGCTGCCAATTTCATTGATGAACTACCTGAGGTCCTTGTTTTCGCTTTCTCATGACTTTGCAACTTTGTATCTTTGTGTTTATGTTTTGTGGATCTAATGAGTTACTTTTGTTTCTAACTTTTCATTTTTCATCCAGGGATTGGACAACATGGTTGGAGAACACGGTAGCCAACTTTCTGGTGGACAAAAGCAGAGAATTGCAATAGCTAGAGCACTTCTAAAAGATTCGAGAAAATGTAGAAGAAACCATAAGTGCACTTGACACAAAATCAAAAAAGGTTGTTCAGGAGGCACTTATCAGGATCATGGTTAATCGAACAACTGTAATTATTGCCCATCGATTAAGCACTGTCAGAAAAGTTGACATGATTGCAGTCATTTAGAGGGGAAAATTAGTTGAAAAAGGTTTTTTCATACTTATAATTGAATATGATTTCCATTTAGTTGAACACCAAATTGTTACAGGTTGTTTCTCTCATTTTGTGAACTGCCAATCCATTTACTTAGTGTGTTCGAATGTTGAATCATTATTCATGGAATCATAATTTTTAGTATGCAAATATATTTTTTTTACTAAGTTTAATTTCAATTTTATTTCTAGCTCTAGTTGAAATTTTTTTGTTTCCATTTCCACTTATAATTGAAGTAGTTGTTTGAACTTTTTCTTACTGATTTTGCGAGAAACGTGATGTATAACAGGTGAACTAAAATGTGGAAACTTTGTTTCTACTTGATTAGGTTTGCATTCAGAGTTAATCAAGGAGCACTTATTCGCTTACAAGAAGCATACAAGGGATTAGAATCAACTTTAATACGTAGTATAAATCTTATTATGTACCCTGGATCTACATGAAATGATCAAAAATGAAGGTAATATGGAATACCTGATTTTAGTTCCATCTCTGATTCTGATCCCGATTCTGAGCTCTAAACGATCACAAACCTCCCAGGACCTTTAGAGGAAACTGCTCTCCGGGATACAGGTTAGGTCTTTCTACAGTTTTCTCAATATGTAAGCTCCCTTAATAGGTCAGGGATTCCTTATGCTTACTATTAATATGAGCAACTGCAGGAGACCTTAACCTTTATATAGCTTCCATATCGGGCTTCCCCATCAAAAGTTCGATATGGGTCCGGTCCACACTAATTGGGACCCATTTTTTACCCAAACTTCAACCCATTAATTTAAATCATTTATTGGGTCACTTTATTATCTTTATCTAGATCAAATTAAGTGACTTAACTGATAATTTATTTTAAAAACTCAAAAATGCAATTAATAGTTGTCCAACTTTATGGGAAAGACAAAATTGTCTAACAATCTCCCCTTTAGACAAGCATTAATTGTATTTTTTACTCTAGTTTAAAAGCAGTTTAAAAACTTGGTTAAGCCACGCTACCATATTAGTCGACTAAGTTTTAAAAACAAAACATTTGATTCAAAGATAATGAAACTCCATCATTCTGTCCTACAAGACTTTCGATACCGAAAAGTATCAGATGCATGTGTCATATATGACACAGATCTAATACAATCACGTATACCTAATACCTCACTAACATGAATGGAAAAATAGGGTGTGGCAAACTACGATGATATCTTTATGATCTAAATTATATCATCTTCATTTGTATGTCTCGATTTCTCCAACTTTATGGTAAATTGCACTAGAGAAATCATGTTTTCTCTCACCAAATGCTAAACAGCATTAGAGAAAACTTTTTTCCTCTCACCAAATTCTAAATCATATTAGAGAAAACCTTTATGTTCTCCAACTGAATGCTAAACTGCTTTAGAGAACCTTTATGCGATTAAAAACTTATATCCCCCTATGTTATGTCAATCTTCATAGATATCTATAATAAAACTGTATGCATCTAAATGACATAGGTACAAGGTCAATCTATATATATGCCCAATGACCTTCAAATGCTCAAGATCGACACAAAACTTAAGACTTTCATACGTATTATGACAATGTATGATGACATATTACTGAGGATAAACGATGATCATCTTTATCAATGAACCATCATACTATCATAATAAATCAAAATATACAATTGTACATGGAGCAAACATAATGATCCCTAAACCAACAGTGTCTAAAGACATCAAAACACCCATACTTTATAGTTGTGTCATAAACATAGGTGGGCAAAGTCCTTTAGTCAAAGGATCGACTAAGAGTTTCTCAATCTTTAAATGCTCCAAATTTTAATGTCACATTTTTGTATCATCACTTTTATGACCAAATAATTGATCTTTAAATGCTAAGACCCACAGTAAAATTGAATGGTTCTAGCCATTGAATCAACCATAGCCAACTTAGAAATCAAGTTTCTGAACTAAACTACCTGTGAAGTAGCCCCATAGCATGCACTATGCATGCATAGTCGAGGAAGTTACTTGTGTCTTCTTAACATACTTCCACGACATTATACCATCTGTAAACTTAAAACTGTAACCTTAAGTGAACTTTCGATCATTCGGACATATAATTATAATCTTAATCTGAATTCCCTACGATGTTTAGTCCGTTGATTTTTCTTTTTGTCAACATGTAATCCTTAATTCCATTTAGTATCTCAACGCTTGCTAGACTGCATTCCAATGGTCTATAACTGGATTAACCAGATATTGATCAAATAGTCAAACAACGAATGCAATGTCCTACCTAGTACATCCGAGCATACCTCAGGCTATCCTCCATACTAGAATATAGAACATTTCTCATAACCTCTCTCTTTACTTTATTCTCTGGATATTGTACCAAAGATTATCTCTCACTTTGAGAGATAGGTGCTACAATAGGTTTACTGTTAACAATATTAAACCTTTGTAACACATACTCAATGTATGCATTTTATAAGAGGCCTGATGAGTGTTGAGATATATCCTGGTGAATCTGAATACCTAGGACAGAAGAGGCTACACCAAGGTCCTTCATGTCAAAATTCTTGACCAAAAGTTGCTTAACCTCATAAAACATGGTCAAGTAACTTGACGTAAGGAATATATCATCCACATGCAGTAATAGGGAGATAACTTTGCTCTCCTTGACTCCATAGTACAAGCATCTTTCCAACTTTATTTTCTATAAAGTCGAAAGAGGCACAACCTCATCAAATGCAAGGTATTACTTTAAGGAGGTTTTTGTAAACCATATATTGATCTGCATAACTTGCAAACCATGTCAGTTCCTTTTAGATCCTGAAATCTTTCAGGATGTACCATATAGACCACTTTATAAAGGTCTTTATTTAGGAAAGCAGTTTTGACAACCATCTGATTTAACATTATATCATCATGAGCTATAATTGCCTTAATCACTCAAAATATATCCTACGAGGATATGAGAGAAAAAGTAACATAAAGTTAACCTTTCTCTCTGAGTGAACCTTTGGGCAACTGAGCTAGCCCACAAATCGCTAAAATTTATCCTGAAATCCTTTAAATCTAAAAGCTTCATTTATAACTAACAAGTTTGCAGTTCCTGATGCAAATCAACTAGCTCCTAGACTATACTATATTTTATGGCTTACATCTCGTCATTCATCGCATCCTACCACACATCCACATTGGATCCAAAAATGACTTCTGTAATGGTAACTGGATTCATAACATGTCTAAAAGCATAGTCCTGTATACCTAATAGACTATGTAATCAGATGGGGAGAGCAGGTCGTCTCACTCTAGTGGATTTACTTAATTGTATTAGATCTTGCACCCCCAAGAACCTCTATATCTACAGGTATGGATTCCTGTTCCTATACAGGCACGGTACAATGACCTAGATCTACCAAATCTAACTGTATGAGTAGTGGGTACGCGATAAATGTAGTATCCGCCCTGCTATCATCTAAAGGGTCAAAAGGCTCACCATCATCATAGACATAGTATTCTAAAAACTTAGCTATTTATGATTCCACTATTTCGGTCCCCCCTTCTCTACAGCAAAATGTAGCCTTAAAATGGTCAAGATATCTTACTAATTGGCAATGAACAGGAACAAAGCATGTAATCTTCTTTATAAGGATTATACCACCTCAGTAGGGTAGCCCCATACACGAATGTGTGCAAGGTTGTATTTCCAAACTTTAGATAATTAGGTAGATTAGGCTTGTTCTACATCGACTTTTACAAGTCCTTTAGGGTGCTGTTATGCCTTTCAGTAACACATCATTTTGCTTAGACCTAGTCAGCATAGTAAATTAAGTTAATATTCCAACTAATTCTATATGTATGGCAAACAGACCTTTTAAAGTCCTGAAACACCATGTTTACCATAATATTCTCCTCCACGGTCAAATCTGACTATCTTGACTAATTTTCCTAATTAGTTCTCAACCTTTAATCTTTAAGCAGGAACACATAACTGTATTAGGAATAATCATCAACAAATGTTAGAACACATTTAGAATTGCACAATGTAACTATATAAGGTCTACTGATATCTTTATGTATCAGATTCAATAAGTCAGAAGCATGAGTTGACCTCAATATCTTTATTAGTTAACTTACCCCTACAACAGTCAGCACATGTTCCCGGATCATCAAAATCTAGAATTGAGAAATGCTTTCCTTGATCAATCTCTCAACCTTAATTTTGGAAATATGGCTTAAACTTTTATGCCACACCATGTATGACTTTTCATTCATCAGGGTCCTTCATTTTATAACTTGTTTAGCAAAATACGAAGAATCATATATCTAATTCGAGGTAAGACAATTCTATACAAACCATATGACAAGAAAGTCATATCATTATGTTTTGCATTAAACAACAACTATACAACATAAGCATTAAATGCAAAATGTCAACCTTCATTGTCCAAAATTGATCAAAAGATGATATATAAAATGTGTCATGTAAAACCCAAATGAACCTTACAATAAAGTTCAGTACATACATCCCCTATAGATATCACTTCCACTTCTTCATTGCTGTAAGTCATCAGTTTCTTCTTCCCTTTATTTGACTTTATCTTATATATGAACTACTGCATTGTGGAAACACCTTGATCAAATGTTCCACTAAATAGACATTATGTATTTGATGTGACTATCGCAAATTAGGTTCATAAATTGACAAGCCAAAGAGTAACGGGATGGTCTCAGTCTTTCCTTTTAAAACTCATACTACTGGTTTCTTTATGTCCCTAGGACCTTTATTGGCACTGATTTGACCAACTTCAGCATTTGGAGAAGATTTGAACTTTTTACCTTTGAATTTAGCGGGCTTCATCTTTGTCTTCCCTTAAGCTGCTTTGAGGGCTATAGGAGTAACAAACTTGAGTATCTCCTCCTCAGCAATAGAATGGGTTATCAAAGCATTGAAGTCCTAATATCTTCAATCTATTATAAAGATGAATTATTCTCGATATGTACTTCATTACTCCCCTTTTCTCCTATTTACCTCATAGAGAATAATTCTTTTATTAAGGCACTTGTCTCAACACCAGATGAGACTGTGTATCTCTGGGAAGCATTATCAAGAAACTCCTTCACTATATCTGTGTCCAGAAGTCCACTTAATAGATGATTCGGAATAGATCTCTTAATGGTCATCAAATATAATCTGTTACACTAATCCCAGACTTTATAGACTGCCTTCTAAACTCTCGAGTTCATGGATGTAGATGGAGATGGCTTATCCGTCTGTATGGTCATATCAACCATAGCTATCTCCATAGCATTCAATACATCCTTTGTCCACTTCTTTATATTAAAACTGAATAGGGTTTCAATGGTGACACTGATTTTGTTGACTGAAAAGGTGACTTTAAGATGATAATCTTTAAATCAGTATAAATGTAGGACAACAGCGATACTCAAGCCATTAAATAATATCTTTACTAAAAATCCGGTCACACATATTATGAAACACTTTTGGGCTGAATACATAATATATGCAACTAAACCTCCACACATAAAAGGAATAAGATACCATAAAACTGAACAGAAGATCATGTCC
>JAOQMP010000007.1:32627880-32652329 GCA_027563575.1 Erythroxylum pedicellare
AAGACATGCAGATTGTCTTCCTTTGGTGGAGAGGATTCTTTCTCGGATTCAGCTGTGGACCTCAGCATCTCTTCCCTACATAGGTCGGCTGTAGCTAATTAGATCTGTGCTTTTCTTCATACAGGTCTACTGGTCAGGTATGTTTATTCTGCCTGCTAGTATTACTTACCGTATTGGGAGTATTTTGTCAGCTTTTTTATGGAGGGGTACTTCACTGTCCCACACTGGGGCTAAGGTGGCACGAGAGTCAGTTTGTCTTCCGAGGCAGGAGGGTGGTCTTGGAGTTAAGAGGATTAGAGATTAGAATCGGGATGCCACGCTTAAGTATGTGTGGCGACTATTCACAGATAGATCTTCTATATAAATCATGTGGGTACATGTAGTGTTGTTGGGGGGTAGATCTTTTTGGCATATCCAGGACCCATCGAGCTCTTCCTGGGTTTGGTGGAAGATTCTCTTGAGCCGAGAGTGGTGTAGAGGCCTTGTTGTAGCTTGTATTGGTGATGGGAGAGATACTTCCATTTGGTAAAATTATTGATTGCCAGATCAGGGCCTTTGATGTGATCGATTCTCCTTCCGTGATCTCTCTTCTACTGGGCTCTCTTGGGAAGCTAGGGTCTTGGAGATCATTCATGTTGGGGAGTGGGTTTTTCTAGAGGGAAGCAGTGAGCTACAACAGGTTTGGGACTCAGTCTGCTTTAGACCATAGATTCAATTTTTCGATAGTTAGGTTTGGAAAGGTCACTCATCAGGCGTCTTTTTTGTCGACTCTGCATGGAACCTTCTCCAAACCCGACAACTAGTGGATCTGATCCATTATTTACTATGGTTCCCATAGCACATTCTATGACACTCTTTCATCCTCTGATTAGCATCATAGGAGCGTCTTCAGACCATAGACCAGCTCGAGTTTTTCAGTGTCCTGATTTCTTTGACTTGTATGCTTTGCGGCTCTTCTACAGAGACACAAGATCACCTTTTCCTTCAGTGTCGATTCTCTACCTTAGTTTGGGGTTCCCTTTTGATGAAGACACACACTGCTTGGCCTTCGATTTCTTAGGTTCCTCTTCTTCATTAGGCTTGCACCTATCTCTATCGGTGGAAGGATTATCGACACCTACTATCACGGTTAGTACTTTCTGCCACTGTCTACTTTCTTTGGTATTAGAGGAATAACTGCATCTTTAGTAGGCGACACCGATCCTCCCAGGACATTATTGAGAACATCACTGAGCTTATCCGTTCTTGACTTCTCAGTCTTGAGTCTCGTCTTCAGAAACCTGTTCTTCAGCTGCATATCTGGAGACTTTCTATATAGTTGATTTGTTTTTATGTTAACAGCCGCTTGTGGCTTATTTGTTTTTGTTTGCGAGCCGCCTGAGGCTTATTTGTTTCCTTTGTATATAGTTTTTGAGTGTCTTTTTTTGTGGCCCTCTTCTTTTCTTGTATGAACCCTCCTTTTATTAATATGTTATGTTATTCTCTTAAAAGAAAAGTTTAGGGTTTAGGGTTTTAGGGTTTAGGGATTATTGGTTGCCAGATCAGGGCCCTTTATGTGATCGATTCTCCTTTTATGATCTCTCTTCTACTGGTCTCTCCTGGGATGCTAGGGTCTCGGAGATCATTTATAATGGGGAGTGGGTTTTTCTGGAGGGGAGCAATGAGCTATAACAGGTTTGGGATTTAGTCTACTTTAGACCACATATTCAACTTTCCGATAGTTGGGTTTGGAAAGGTCACTCATCAGGAGTCTTTTCTGTCGACTCTGTATGGAACCTTCTCCAAACCAAACGACCAGTGGATCCGATCCATCATTTACTGTAATTCTTAGAGCACATTCCACGACACTCTTTCATCCTTTGGTTAGCATCACAGGAGCGTCTTCAGATCATGGATCAACTCCAGTTTTTCAACGTCCTGACTTCTTCGACTTTTGTGCTTTGCGGTTCTTCTACAGAGACACATGATCACCTTTTCTTTCAGTGCCGATTCTCTACCTTAGTTTGGGGTTCCCTGTCGACGAAGACTCACACTAATTGGCCTTCGATTTCTTGGGTTCCTCTTCTTTAGTGGGCTTGCACCCATTTCTGATTATAGACACCTACTATCACGATTAGTACTTTCTGCCACTGTCTACTTTCTTTAGTATAAGAGGAATAACCGTATCTTCAGTAGGCGACACCGATCCACTTAGGACATCAATGAGGACATCGTTAAGCTTATCCGTTCTCGACTTTTCAGCCTTGAGTCTCGTCTTCAGATACCTGTTCTTCATCGACATATCTGGAGACTTTCCACATAGTTGATTTGTTTTTGTGTTGACAGCCGCTTGTGGCTTATTTGATTTGTTTTGAGAGCCATTTGTGGCTTATTTGTTTTTGTTTCTGAGTCGTCTGTGGCTTACTTGTTTCATTTGTATATAGCTTTTGAGTGCCTTTTTTTGGGGCCCTCTTCTTTTCTTGTATGAAGCCTCCTTTTATTAATATATTTTGTTATTCTCTTCAAAAAAAAGTTTAGGATTTAAAGTTTAGGGGAGTTTAGGGGAGAGAATTTTCTTTGTACCTCTCTTTACCACTATGGGCCGGAAAAGCAGGAAGTCTACTCCGACCATAACAAAAAGCCCTCCTTCTGTTGTCTAATGCCTTTCAGCCACCGCAACTGCCACCGCCAAGGCCATCTCCGGCAGCGGCGCCACTGTCGGAACAACTACCGGAAACTCCTCTGATGACTCTTTCCCTCATCCAAACAGATCAATCTCCTCGAATTCACCCGATCTACACAACTCGTCCCTTAGTTTTGTCATCTGACCACATTTAAGCCAACAAATCCACATCAAAAAAACCAAATCACTACCTTCGTCCATCGGCGCCATTGCTTCATCCACGTAGTCCGCTGGTGTCTCCTCCTCGTCGGCATCACCTTATACACCGAAGAAGGCGTTGCACTAGTCACCTGAAGTTATTCTTGCTGGACTTGCCTTTGCAGCTGTTGGAGAGGACGTCAAATTTTGCACCTTTCCTGTACAGCCATTCCACCCCACCGTGTAGGAGAAGGCTGCTGGCCCTTCTAGCCACCATAAACTGTCGAGCACTCACCACCAGGTGCCTAGGAGCACATCACAGTAGTCGAATCTGAAGCTCCCACCACCGACGGCCATCCTCTCCTCCACTACAGCTGGACAATCGAAGGAAGCAACGGTGGAGTCTTCCACTAGGCCACCACGTCAGGCTTTGGGAGGAGACTTAGGTGGGAAGGCCTACACACCAAAGGGAGGCCCAACTTCCACATGGCCTACCAATGAAGGAGAAATCAACTTGTTGCAAAGGAAGCCCAATCACTTTGGCCTTATAGCCCATGGAGGAGGTAACCCTTCTGCCCCTCTCATTATTTCCAAAATTGCCCTTGCAGTTCACGTGAATGAGGAATTAGGGAAATCTAGAGAGAATTTTAGGAAATCGGTTAAAAAACTATCCAATTTTTCCTGGGCTGACAAAGTCAGCATCACTAATCCCAACCCCAAACCTATATTTTTGGAGGTTTCTTATGACCCTTCGCCTGACCCCGTAGAGGTTCCGGATGATTATTTACTTGGTGATCTCCATCACTGGGCCCGGTGTTTAGTGGTTTCTTTCTTGGGCATAATATGCCATTCCTTGCCATGCAATCCATAGCAATCCGTCCATGGAAGACGCTTGGCCTTGGGCATGTCATATCCACCAACACCGGCTTCTTTCTTTTCCGGTTCCGTTCGGTGGAGGCTTTACAGTCGATCCTCAATCAGGGCCCGTGGATTTTTGGGGGGAAATTCCTGGTCCTCCAATAGTGGCATCCCCACTTTGTCATTAAAAAAACACAGGTTTCCCGAGTGCCTGTTTGGGTACACTTACATAATCTATCGTTTCCATTTTGGAATGAGCGATGTCTTGGGCTTGTGGCCAGCAAGATTGGGAGACCCCTGAGTTGTGATCGGCATACTTTCGATCAGACTAGACTTTCTTTTGCCAAACTTTGTGTCGAGCTCTTAGCTACGTTTGAGCCTATTTATGAGATTGCGATCTCTAGTAGTCTTAGTAAGGATCTGATCCGCATTCGAGTATAGTACGAGTGGACACCCAAGCGGTGTTCCCAGTGTAGTGTTTTTGGTCATTCCTGTGCCCCCTCCTACTATAGTGCCCCCAGCTCCTGCTCTCGCTACTGCAGCAACTCAGATTGTTGCTCCCATTAATAAGGTGGCATTAGACCGGTGCCTTCGGGATTTAGACCCAGTGCAGAGTCCTCCTGCAGCTTCTCCTCTAGTTAGGGAAGCACACCAGGTTCCTACTTCTAGTGCTTTGGTGTTCTCCGATACTCCTGCTGTTCCTACTGTAGAGTGGAGCACTCCATGCCGTTCCTTTAGTCCCTCAGAGCCACAGCTTATCGTCCCTACTGTGGTGTCCTCCGATGTGGAGCAGAGCACTCCATGCTGTTCACCTAATCCCTCAGAGCCACGACCTATTATTCCTATTACAGTGCGGGCCAATCCCTCAAAGGCCTCTATTCCCAGTAATAGCTCTGGATCCAGATTTGGTGGTATCTTTGGAGATTTTTCACTTGGTGACTCGCCAATATCGCTTCAAGGGTTGACAGGCGATAGAGTGTGTGAGGGGACCTACTCCTCTAGTTGATTTCCATAGTGTTATTTTATATTCCATTTCCTATGATAGGAAGTTGGAATATTAGGGGCCTTAATGGTCCCAACACTCAGCGAGTGGTTAGAGATTGGATTTGGTGTCATGACCTTAGATTGGTTGGTCTCTTGGAGACCAAGGTATTTTCTCCCTTCTTGAAGGGTGTAGTTTCTACTACTTATCGCGGATGGGATTATTTGATTAATGTGACGGATCAGTTAGCATGTCGCATTCTATTATGCTAGAGCCCCAGTTTGTTTGAGTTACAGAGTTCAGTGTCTACTCTTCAGGGCATTAGTTGTGAGGTGACTCGACGATGAGGGGGTTCCATTTTTGGCCTGACAGTCTCTACGTCTCTATTGATCCGGGTACTAGGCGAGAGCTTTGGGACTTTCTCCGCAGTTAGGCTGACCGATTTCTTTCTATGCCTTGGTTGGTTTTAGGTGACTTTAATGCCATTCTGAGTCATTCAGACAGAGTCGGCAGAGCTATCGAGTGGTATCGTCATATGGATGAGTTTGGGGAGTGTTTACATGATGCTAAGTTGCTACGACTTCCTTACTAGGGACTACGTTATACTTGGCATAATGGCAGGGAGGGACTGGATTCTATTCTCAGGTGATTGGATTGGAGTTTTGGCAACTCCGTATGGTTCACATGCTAGCCTAGTAACTTTATAGAGGTCCTACCGCGTGAAATATTTGACCACAGTTCTATATTGGTTCAGTTTGGAGCTCCGAGACATTGGCCTCCCACTCCTTTCAAGTTTTTGAAATGTTGGGCAGATCATCCCAGCTTTTTAGAACTTGTTAGGAGGCTACACTAGTGTGCGGGGACCCGATGTTTTGCTTGACCCACCGATTAGGTCTACTCAAGCAAGATCTGAAGTCCTTCCATTTTCGGGATTACAACCACATTTCCAGCAGAGTTCGGGAGGCATAGACCCAATGGGCCATTGCTCAGGTAGCTCTAGATGCTTCCCCGCACTCGCCAGATCTAGGTATTGCAGAGTATGACCTCGCTCGGCAATACTACCGGTTGATGTAGGATGAGGAGTCTTTCTATCGACAGAGATCTAGGGTTTAGTGGCTCGTTCTGGGGGACCAGAACATTAGATTTTTCCACAGATCCTTGCTCCATCACCATGTTAGAGGTCGGGTACATGGGTTGTATGATGAGACCGGTTCTTTTATCACAGATCAAAGAGCACTGAGGTAGATGGTGGTGGATTATTTTCATGGTATTCTCCGATCTCCCCTCATTTCCTTCAGCTGATGATACTAGATTCTTCACTCGATGTATCCCGGAGGATATGGTTTCATATGAGGAGATACGTACTGCTTTATTCTCCATTCTGGAGGATAAGACTCCAGGACTTGATGGATACACCTTTTTTTTTTATAAGAGGTGTTGGGATATTATAGGAGCAGACTTTAGAGAAACAGTGTAGTATTTCTTTTCTACCTTAGCTATGCCTCGATAGGTGAATTCTACTAGGATTACCTTAGTTCCCAAGGTGGAGAGGCTGTAGACACTGAGTGACTTTAGGCTAATCTCTTGCTGCAATGTCCTTTATAAGTGTATCTCAAAGGTTATTGCAAATCGGTTTAAAGTTGTTCTACCATAGGTGATTGGGTAAGCTCAGATGGCTTTTGTCCCAGGAGGCAGATTGCAAATCCTATTTTTCTGACCCAGGAGTTGATGCACGATTATCACCTTGATTGCTCACCAACACGGTGTGCTCTCAAGGTTGATATTCATAACGCTTTTGATACTATCAGCTGGGAGTTTATTTTACTGGGATTATAGACTATTGGAGTTCCTGACAGCATGATTAGATGGATTGAGGTATGTCTAAGATTTGCACATTTCTCGATAGCCCTTAATGGCTCCCTTCATGGTTATTTTCCTTCCACACGAGGGGTGAAACTGGGGGATCCCCTTTCTCCTTATCTTTTTGTATTGGCGATTGAGGGGTTAGATGGGATATTGAGATAGGAGACAACATCTCTGGGGTATTGCTATCATTGGCTGTATAGGCAGATTTCTCTCTCTCATCTCTGCTTTGCGGATGATTTGATGATTTTTAGCCGGGCAGATTCAGATTCTCTTGAGATCATTTGACAGGCTCTGACAGATTTTGAGAGGGTCTCAGGGTTGACCATGAACTCAGGGCTGCCATGCTTAAATATGTGTGGTGACTATTCACAGATAGATTGTCTACATGGACCATGTGGGTCCATGTAGTTTTGCTGAGGGGTAGATCATTTTGGCATATCCGGGTCCCGACAAGCTCTTCCTGGGTTTGGTGGAAGATTCTGTTAAGCCGAGAGTGTTGTAGAGGTTTTATTGTAGCGTGTATTGGTGATGGGAGAGATACTTCCATTTGGCAGGATTATTGGTTGCCGAATCAAGGCCCTTTATGTGATCGATTCTCCTTTTATGATCTCTTTTCTACTGGGCTCTCCTAGGATGCTAGGGTCTCAGAGATTATTCAATTTGGGAGATGGGCTTTTCTGGAGGGGAGCAGTGCTTTATAGCAGGTTTGGGACTCAGTCCACTTTCGACCATAGGTTCATCTTACTGATAGTTGGGTTTAGAAAGGTCACTCATCTGGAGTCTTTTCTGTCGACTCTGCATGGAACCTTATCCGAGCTCGGCAACCTGTGGATCTGATTTATCATTTACTGTGGTTCCTAGGATAAATTCCTCGACATTCTTTTATCCTTTGGTTAGCTTCAAAGGGGTGTCTCCAGACTATGGACAAACTCCAGTTTTTTGGAGTTCTAGCTTCTTCGACTTTTGTGCTATGCGGCTCTTCTACAGAGACACATGATCATTTTTTTTTCAGTGAAGGTTTTCTGCCCTTGTTTGGGGTTCGATCTCATCGAAGACCCACCTCCGAACAAGTTCTAAAAAGTTGGGATGATCTGCCCAACATTTCAGAAACTTGAAAGGAGTGGGAGGCCGATGTCGTGGGGCGTCAAACTGAACCACTAAAGAGTTGTGGTTAGATATATCACGCGGCAGGACCTCAATAAAGGTACTAGGCCAAGATGTGAACCATGCGGAGTTGCCGAAACTCTAATCAAAATGCCTGAGAATAGAATCCGATCCCTCCCGGCCATTATGCCAAGTTTAACGTAGTCCCCGGTAAGGAAGCCATAATAACTCAGTATCATATAAACACTCCCCAAACTCATCCATATGTCCATACCACCTGATATCTCCATTGACTCTATCTGAATGACTCAGAATGGCATTAAAATCATCCAACACCAACTAAGGCATATAAAGAAATCGGTCAGCTTGATTGTGGATAAAGTGCCAAAGCTCTCACCAAGTGCCCGGGTCAGTGGAGCCGTAGACTATTGTCAGGCCAAAAATGGAACCCTCTCACCGTCGAGTCACCTCACAACTAATGCCCTAAAGAGTAGACACCGAATTTCGTAACTCAAACAAACTAGGGTCCATCACATTACTCAGATAATACTATCCGCAATAGGTTGTAGAAACCACCTCCGAACAAATTCTAAAAAGTTAGGATGATCTGCCCAACATTTCAAAAACTTGAAAGGAGTGGGAGGTCGATGTCTCGGAACCCCAAACTGAACCACTAAAGAGATGTGGTCAGAGTTAGGGTTTAGGGTTTTAGGGTTTAGGGTTTAAGATTTTAGGGTTTAGGGTTTAGGGAGGAGGTTTAGGGAGGGTTTAGGGAGAGAGAGACTTTTCTCTGAGTTCTCTTTAACACCATGGGTCGGACGAACAGGAAAAAATCTCCAGCCACCACGAACCACTCACTGTCGTCTCCTCCATCTTCTGGAGCCACCGCCCAAGCCACCACACTGTCCTCCATCGATGGCAGCGCCACCACCATAATAGTCACCGAAAAATCCTCCGGCAGCAATCTCTCACCTTCAAACTCATCACCCACCACGAAATCTCCCAATCTACAAACCCACAACTTGGTTTTGTCATCGGTTCACACTCCAACTTAGAAATCCTCACCAAAAATTTTCAGCATCACCCACCATCCATCGCTTCCACCTCAGTCGATAGCTTCGTAAGCCAACAACCTACACACGCCTAAGCTCCACACCCTCATCAACCTCACCTTCCTTCCATCACAGCAAGAGTTTTAGACCAGGTTGTCGGTGGTGGAGAGGAAGCTTTCTGATTTCGCTCCTCCCATCCATCCACGCATCCACCGCCATCGAGAACAGGAGCCATTCCCACGTCTGACACCACGTCTCCAGCACCTTCCACCTCATCGCCGATGAACCTGTCAAGGAAGTTGCCTTACTGTCGGGTCTAGCCCCACCGACGTCCTCCCAGCCAACTGCCGCACGTAGACTGCCACCCCACCAGCCCCACGCCCATTTAGGAGCTTCAAAGGTGGGCTGCCCAATGCCTTTTGGTGGGCTTATGGAGGGGTCCGTCCACCAAGACCCATCAGCCATAAATGGGTTGAAGTGACGGCCCACGCACCTCGGCCCAGCAGCACTTAGAGGAGGACCTGGGCTGAAGCCCATTCTGCAGCCCCAACAGACCAAGCCAACAACCCTTAGTGGGGGTAATTATAGAAATGCCCTCTTAAGTACTTCTTTAAATGCCCCTGCTGCTAGTTTGCATACTCAACCTAGGAAAAATACTAGCAAATAATCCTCTGACTTCTCCTGGTCCGAGAAAGTCAGTATCACGGATGCCAATCTTGGCTTCCGTTTCCCGCCAATGGCAAGAAAGCCATTAGTGGATATGCTTGATATACCAGATGATTGTATTGATGAGAGTCTGCACTAGTGGACAAATTGTTTGGTTGGATTTTTTTCGATGTGTAGTATGCCCTTTCCTACTATGCGGGCGCTAGCTACACGTGCTTGGCAGACCTTAGGCCTCGAGGATGTCATCTCCAAAGGCACAGGGTTCTTTTTCTTTCGTTTCTAGTCTGACGCAGCTTTACAGACTATCCTCGAGCACGGTCCGTGGATTTTTGGTGGCAAAGCCATCGTTCTTCAATAGTGGCACCCGCATTTTGAGTTTGATAAATCCAGAATGTCCCGTGTACCTGTTTGGGTCCGAT
Organism: Erythroxylum pedicellare; assembly: GCA_027563575.1. NCBI lineage: Eukaryota > Viridiplantae > Streptophyta > Magnoliopsida > Malpighiales > Erythroxylaceae > Erythroxylum > Erythroxylum pedicellare. The sequence continues at coordinate 32,637,628 of JAOQMP010000007.1, forward strand.
TATATGGCCTACCATTCCCTCTCTGGAATGAGCGCAGTCTCGGCCTCATAGGCCAGTAGATCGGGCAGCCTCTTCTCTGTGACCGGCATACCTACACCCGCACCCGTCTCTCTTTTGCTAGGCTATGTGTGGAGCTCTCTGCCGACTCGGAGCCAATCCACAAGATTGCCATTCACTGCAAATTGAGTGCTGAACCGATTCGCATTCGATTGGAGTATAAGTGGACACCTAAGCGTTGCTCCACGTGTCATGTTTTTGGACATTCTTGTGCCCCCCCACCTGTTACGGCACCTTCGGTCCCTCAACCCACACCCAAGCTATTAGTTACCCCTCCACCACTTTCAGCTTTCCCGGTGATTAGGGAGGTGATACCGGCTCTTGTGGCTCCCCAGCCTGTAGCTACGCCCCTGATCTTGGTCGCACCTCCAGTTGTTGATCCGGTCTAGTGTACAGCTTCTCCTATACCTTCCCCAGTGGCCCGAGACATGATCCAGACCCCCTTTCAGGAGGGTTCAGGGTCCTCAGCTGCTTCAAACACTACGACTACGGTTCGGACTACTCCACCTCCACGTAGACCCGAGCCTATGCACTATGCCTTCATTGAGTTGCGAGCTAGCCCGAGTCGGACGCTTAGTCCCGTGGTCTCTACAGCTATGAGGTCCACCCCTAGCAGGATGCCTTGCCTCCTCAACTCGGAGGCCTCCATTCCTAGCAGTAGCCATGGCTCTCGATTTAGTGGAATCTTTGGCGATTTTTCGATTGGTGACTTGCCCATTCCTATTCAGGGGTTGACAGGCGACAAAGTGAGTGAGGGGACCCACCCCTCTCTTTGATTTCCGCCACCTTATTATTATATTCCATTTCCTATGATAGGAAGTTGGAATATTAGGGGCCTTAATGGTACCCACACTCAGGGAGCGATTCGAGACAGGATTCGGAGTTATGATCTTGGATTGATTGGTCTTTTGGAGACCAAGGTAGTTTCTCCCTCCTTAGCAGGGGTAGTTTCAGCTACTTGTCGAGGATGGGATTATCTGAGCAATGTGACGAATCAGGTAGCATGTCGCATTCTGGTATGTTGGGACCCCAGTTTGTTCGAGTTACGGAGTTCGGTGTCTACCCTACAAGGCATTAGTTGTGAGGTGACTCGTCGACGAGAGGGTTATGTTTTTGTCCTTACAATGGTCTATGGCTCCACTGACCCGGGCATTAGGCGAGAGCTTTGGGACTTTCTCTGGGGTCAAGCTGCCCGATTTCTTTCTATGCCTTGGTTGGTATTGGGAGATTTTAATGCCATTCTGAGTCATTCAGACAGAATTGGTGGAGATATTGGGTGGTATCGCCATATGGATGAGTTTGGGGAGTGTATACATAATTTTGAGTTGCTCCGACTTCCTTACCGGGGTCTGTGTTATACTTGGCATAATGGTCGGGAGGGATCGGATTCTATTCTCAGATGGTTGGATTGGAGTTTTGGCAACTCTACAAGGCTCACCTCATGGCCTAGTACCTTTACAGAGGTTCCACCGCGTGATATCTCTGATCACAGCTCTTTAGTTGTTCATTTTGGTTCCCCGCGACCTCGGTCTCCTACTCTTTTCAAGTTTCTGAAATGTTGGGCTGATAATCCCCACTTTTTAGAACTTGTTAGGAGAGTTTGGGCTATACCAGTGCGAGGAGACCCGATGCTCGGCTTGACTCACCGGTTAAGTCTGCTCACGCGAGAGCTGGAGTCTTTCCACTTTCGGGACTACAGCCATATTTCCAGCAGAGTTAGGGAGGCACGGACCTAGTGGTTCTTCGCTCAGGTAGCTCTCGATGCTTCCCCACGCTCGCCCGATCTAGGTCTTATAGAGCGTGACCTTGTGAGACAGTATTATTGACTGATACAGGATGAGGAGTCCTTTTATCGACAGCGATTTAGGATCTAGTGGCTTGCTCTGGGGGACCAGAACACTCGTTTTTTCCACAGACCCTTGATCCATCTCCAGGTCAGAGGCCAGGTACATGGGTTGTTTGATGGGACCGACACTTTTATCACCAATCAAGGAGCCCTGGGATAGATAGCGGTGGGCTATTTTTAGGGTATCCTCTGCTCTCCCCCCTCGCTTCCTTCAGCTGATGCTGCTCATTACTTCACTCGTCATATTCCTAAGGATATGATTCATCCATTGGAGAGACCCGTCTCGTACGAGGAGATACGTACTGCATTATTCTCCATCCCGGAGGATAAGGCTCCAGGACCTGATGGCTACACCTCTTTTTCTTTAAGAGGTGTTGGGATATTATCGGAGCTAATTTTAGAGCTGCGGAGCGACATTTCTTTTCTACCTCAGCTATGCCTTGATGGATTAATTCTACTAGGATTACCTTGGTTCCTTAGGTGGAGAGCCCGCAGACATTGAGTCACTTTTGGCCGATCTCTTGCTACAATGTCCTTTACAAGTGTATCTCAAAGGTCATTGCAAATCAGTTTAAAGTTGTTCTACCAGAGGTGATTGGGAGAGCTCAGATGGCTTTTATCCCAGGGAGGCAGATTGCAGACGCTATTTTTCTGACTCAGGAGTTGATGCATGACTATCACCTTGATCGCTCCCCACCACGGTGTGCTCTCAAGGTTGATATTCACAAGGCTTTTGATACTGTCAGCTGGGAGTTTATTCTACTGGGATTGAGGACAATTGGAGTTCCTAATGGTATGATCAGATGGATTGAGGTATGTCTCAGATTTGCCCATTTCTTGGTAGCACTTAATGGATCCCTTCATGGGTATTTTGCTGCGACACGAGGGGTACGACAGGGGGACCCCCTTTCTCCTTATCTCTTTATACTAGCAATTGAGGGGTTAGATGGGATACTGCGCGAGGCGACAGCATCCTCGGGTTATAGCTATCATTGGCGATGCAGGCAAATTTTCCTCACTCATCTCTGTTTTGCAGATGATTTAATGATTTTAAGTCGGGCAGATTCAGCTTTTCTTGAGATCATCCGACAGGCTTTGATAGTTTTTGAGAGGGTTTCCGGGTTGGCTATGAACTCGGATAAGAGCTGAGTATTCTTTTCAGGGATCCCCAAGACGGAGGTTTCCTCTTTATAGAGTGCACTTGGGATTCAAATTGGTTCCCTCCCGATCCGCTACTTGGGTGTCCCTCTTATCACTACACGACTGAGACATGCAGATTGTCTCCCTCTGGTTAAGAGGATACTTTCCAGGATTCGATTGTGGACTTCAGCCTCTCTTACCTACGCAGGTTGGCTGCAGCTGATTAGATCTGTACTCTTCTCTATACAGGTCTCCTTGCTAGCATCACCCGCCGCATTGAGAGCATTCTGTCAGCTTTTCTCTAGAGGGGTACTTCACTGTCAGACACTGGGGCTAAGGTGGCATGGGAGTCAGTCTGTCGTCCGAGGCAGGAGGGTGGACTTGGAGTTAAGAGGGTCAAAGATTGGAATAGGGCAGCCACGCTCAAGTACGTGTGACGACTATTCACAGACAGATCTTCTACTTGGACTATATGGGTACGTGCAGTGTTGCTACGAGGTCGCTCCTTTTGGCATATCCGAGTGCCGTCGAGCTCTTCTTGGGTTTGGCAGAAGATTTTGTTAAGCCGAGAATGGTGCCGAGGCCTTATTGTAGCTTGTATTGGAGATGGGAGAGATACCTCGCTTTGGTAGGATTATTGGCTACCAGATCAGGGCCCTTTACGTGACCGATTCTCCTTCCGTGACCTCTCTACTACTGGGCTCTCCTGGGATGCTAGGGTCTCGGAGATCATTCATGATGGGGAGTGGGTCTTTCCGAAAGGGAGCAGTGAGCTACAGCCGATATGGTACTTAGTCTGCATTCGACCATAGATTCAACTTGCCGATAGTTGGGTTTGGAAAGGTCACTCGTCCGGAGTCTTCTCTGTCGACTCTGAATGGAACCTTCTCTGAACCCGACACCTAGTGGACCCGATTCACCACTTATTGTGGTTCCTAGGGCACATTCCACGACACTCTTTCATCCTCTGGTTGGCATCGCAGGAGTGTCTTCAGACCATGGACAGGCTCCCGTTTTTCAGCGTCTTAACTTCTTTGACTTGTGTGCTTTGTGGTGCTTCTACGGAGACACATGATCATCTTTTCTTCCAGTGCCATTCCTCTACCGTAGTCTGGGGTTCCTTCTAGACGAAGACCCACACTGCTTGGCCTTCGACCTCTTGGGTTCCCCTTCTTTGATGGGCTTGCAGTCATCTCTGTCGGCGCAAGGATTGCCGACATCTTCTTTCACGGTTAGTCCTCTCAGCCACGGTCTATTTTCTCTAGTATGAGAGGAATAATCGCATCTTCAGTAGACGACACTGATCCACCAACGACATTATTTAGGACATCACTAAGCTTATCTATTCACGGATTCCTGGCCTTGAGACTCGCGTTCAGATTCCTGTTTTTTTAGCGGCATATCTGGAGACTCTCTACTTAGCTGATCTGTTTGTATTGAGAGCTGCCTTAGGCTGTTTGTTTTGTTTTAAGAGCCGCCTGTAGGCTTACTTCCTTATGTTTTGCAAGCCGCCTGTGGTTTCTTTGTTCTGTTTTGACAGCCGCTTGTGGTTTCGTTACATAGCTTCTCTCTTGTATGAACGCTCCTTTAAATTAATATATATGTTACTTTCTTTCAAAAAAAAAGTTTAGGGTTTAGGGTTTAGGGTTTTAGGGTTTAGGGTTTTAGGGTTTAGGGTTTTAGGGTTTAGGGTTTAGGGTTGAGGGTTTAGGGTTAGGGTTTAGGGTTTAGGGTTTTAGGGTTTGGGGTTTAGGGTTTATGGTGTAGGTTTAGGGTTTAGGGTTTAGGAGTGAGAGAATTTTCTCTGGCTTCTCTCTACCATTATGGCCCGGAAAAGTCAGAAATCCACTCCAACCACCTTGCATCGCCCATCTGCCACATCTCTTGCTCCTCTAACCACTGCCAGCGCCGCCTCGCTGTCCACCGCCAACGGCGGAGTCGCTACTGTTCCGGTCACCAGTATTTACTCTAGTGACCAACGCCCTTCACAACTTGCACCATTCTCTTCCTCGTCTCCCAATCTACACAAGCATGCCAACGATTTGTTCATCGGACAGTTCCATCACCCGGACCTTGAGCTCGAAGTCGCCAACGGTGCCTCTCCCTTTCTAGCTACCGCCGACCTCCACCCACCTCCAAACACCACCCAACCCACCCCAATAGCCTCCAAATCTCCTGATCTACCCAGCCCACCCATCTATCTTGCCCACAAACCAACCTCTCCACGCAGATCTCATCTTTAATCCACCTCCACCGTCAGACCTTCCACCCTCTCCATCCACCTTCCGTCGCAGCTACTACATTCCATTCCTCACAGATCTTCCTAGCAGCCACAATCTCATCCACAATCCCATCCCCTACCTGATTTGGGGTTCGGTAGGGCTATCGGCGTCATCGGCGATGTCCCCACATCAGTGGCCCTGAGACTCGCCAGTCCCCTACCATCGCCGACCACCAAACACGCCTCGCAGGCAGCCCCAGCTGCATCTCCTTTCGCCTCTCCACCGCAAACCGTCGCGCCTGCACCAGTTGCCACCATGGAGCAGCCGACTCTTCCACCACTGAAGGGCGCCACCACTGGAAGGCATGCAGCTGATGGACGAAGGAAGGGGCTTCTCCAATTTCCTTCCCTTCCACGTGGGCCTCCTATAGCTGGGCTTAAGGAAGGGTCCAAGCACCAAGACCCATCAACCATTGATGGGCTGAAGGGGCAGTCCTCCACTCAAGGCCCAACAGCAATTGGAGGGGATATTGGGCTGAAGCCCACACTATAGGCCCCACTGACTAGCATACTAGGACAAGATGGAGGCCCAATTTCTACTCGTTCTCTTGGAGGCCTTAGCCCACGTCTACTTGGAGGTAACCCATATAACCCTCCTATTAATTCATATGCTACTGCTATGCATGGGAATAAGACTTTAGGCAAATCTCGGCAGCCCACTAAAAAATCTTCAGATTTTTCATGGGTTGACAAAGTCCGGGTATCCACTTTGAATACTGGTTTTAGATTTTCGGGTACACCCCATGCTAAATCGTCTGGGTGAGTGGCATTCCCAGATCAACCTATAGTCGGTAATCTCCACCAATGGACTCGATGTTTAGTAGGGTTTTTTCCTAGGCATAATCTGCCTTTTTCTGCTATGCAATCTCTTGCGACGAGGGTTTGGCAGACCGTTGGCTTAGAGGCTGTTATTTCTACTGGTACTGGATTTTTTCTGTTCCGTTTCCAGTCCCAGGAGGCTTTACAGTCGGTCCTCAAATAGGCCCCCTGGTTTTTTAGTGGTAAATTCATGGTTTTATAGCAGTGGCACCCCTGTTTTATCTTTGATAAATCCCGGGTATCCCGAGTGCAGATGTGGGTTAGATTACATGACCTCCCTTTTCCTTTGTGGAATGAAGAATGCCTCGATATTTTGGCTAGTTAGATTGGGCGTCCCCTTAGCTGCGATCGTTACACTGTAGATAGGACCCGCCTCTCCTTTGCTAGAGTTTGTGTAGAGTTATCTGCTACAGATGAGCCGATACATGAACTTGAGATTGATTGTTGCCTGAGTGATGAGGCGATTTGTGCTCGGGTGGAGTATGAGTGGACACCCAAGAGGTGTTCCAAGTGTCATGTCTTTGGACACTCTTGTGCCCCTCCACCTACTGCTGCACCTTTGGTCCCTCTACTCGCACCCGAGCTACCAGCTGCCCCTACTACTCCTGCAGCTCCCCCAGTGACCAGGGAGGTGATATTGACCCTGTGGCTCCCACGCCTGTCGCTGCACCCCTGCTTTCGGTAGGTCCTTCGATTGTTGTCCAAGTTCTGTGTCTAGCTTCTCCTATAGCTTCCCCAGTGGCTCGGGACGCGATTTAGACCCCTCTTCAGGCTGGTTCGGGATCCTCAGTTGCTTCCAGCGCTGCGACTACTGTTCGGTCTACCTCAACTCCATGTCACCCCAAGCCCGTGCACTTTGTTTCTTTTGAGTTGCGAGCCAGCCCGAGTTGGACGCCTAGCCCCGTGGTTTCTACAGAGTAGAGGTCCACCTCTAGCAGGATGCCTTGCCTCCTCAGTTCTGAGGCCTCAATTCCTAGTAGTAGCCATGACTCTCGATTTAGTGTCCTTTTTGGAGATTTTTCGATTGGTGACTCGCCTCTTCCTATTCCAGGGTGGACAGGGCATAGAGGGAGTGATGGGACCCACCCCTTTCTTTGATTCTGTCGACTTCTTACTATATTCCATTTCCTATGATAGGAAGTTGGAATATTAGGGGCCTTAATGGTGCCCACACTCAGAGAGCGGTTAGAGACTGGCTTCGGCGTTATGATCTTGGCTTGTGGTTTCAGCTACTTCTCGCGGATGGGATTATCTAAGTAATGCAATAGATCAAGTAGCATGTCGCATTTTGGTATGTTGGGATCCCAGTTTATTTGTGTTACAAAGTTCGGTGTCTACTTTTCAGGGTATTAGCTGTGAGGTGACTCATCAGGGTATTACCGTGGTCTATGGCTCCACTGACCTGGGCGCTAGACGAGAGTTTTGGGATTTCCTCCACGGTCAGGCTGCTCGATTTCATTCTATGCCTTGGTTGGTTATGGGTGATTTTAATGCCATTTTGAGTCATTTAGACAGAGTCAGTGGAGATATTGGGTGGTATTGCCATGTGGATGAGTTTGGGGAGTGTATACATGATTCTGAGCTGCTCCGACTTCCTTACTTGGGTCTGCGTTATACTTAGCATAATGGTCAGGAGGGATCGGATTCTATTCTCCGACGGTTGGATTGGAGTTTTGGCAACTCCGCTTGGCTCACCTCATGGCCTAGTATCTTTACAGAGGTTCTGCCACGTGATGTTTCTGATCACAGCTCTTTGGTTGTTCATTTTGGCTCCCCACGGCCTCAACCTCCTACTCCTTTCAAGTTTCTGAAATGTTGGGCTGATAGCCCCCACTTTCTATAACTTGTTAGGAGAGTTTGGGCTACTTCAGTGAGAGGAGACCCGATGTTTTGCTTGACTCACCGATTAGGTCTGCTCAAACGAGAGTTGAAGTCCTTCCACTTTCAGGACTGCAGCAATATTTCCAGCAGAGTTAGGGAGGCACGGACCCAGTGGACCTCCGCTCAGGCATCTTTTGATGCTTCCCCGCATTCACCCGATCTCGGTATTACAAAGCGTGATCTTGCTAGATAGTACTATCGACTGATACAGGATGAGGAGTCATTTTATCGACAGCGATCTAGGATTCAGTGGCTTGCTCTGGGCGACCAGAACTTTAGATTTTTCCACAGATCCTTGATCCATCACCAGGTCAGAGATCGGGTACATGGATTGCTTGAGGGAACCGACACTTTTATAACAGATCAAGGAGTCCTGGGACAGATGGCGGTTGATTATTTTCAGGGTATCCTCTGCTCTCCTCCCTTGCTTCCTCCAGTTGATGTTGCTAGGTTCTTCACTCGTTGTATTCTTGAAAATATGGTTCAGTCCTTGGTGGGTCTAGTTTTAGATGAGGAGATTCATCATGCCTTATTCTCCATTCCGGAGTATAAGGCTCCAGGACCTGATGGTTATACCTCTTTCTTCTTTCGGAGGTGTTGGGATATTATTGGAGCCAATTTCAGAGCAGCAGTGTGGTATTTCTTCTCTACCTCGTCGTTGCCTTGCTGGGTGAATTCTACTAGGATTACTTTGGTTCCCAAGGTGGAGAGTCCGCAGGCTTTGAGTGACTTTAGGCCGATCTCTTGCTGCAATGTCCTTTACAAGTGTATCTCAAAGGTCATTGCAAATCGATTTAAAGTTGTTCTACCATAGGTGATTGGGAGAGCTCAGATGACGTTTGTCCCGGGGAGGCAGATTGCAGATGCGATTTTTCTTACCCAGAAGTTGATGCACGATTATCACCTCGATCGCTCACCTCCACGGTGTGCTATCAAGGTTGATATTCGTAAGGCTTTTGATACAGTTAGCTGGGAGTTCATTTTATTGGGATTAAGGACCATCGGAGTTCCTGATAGCATGCTCAGATGGATTGAGGTCTATCTTCGCTCTGCCCATTTCTCGGTAGCTCTTAACGAATCACTCTATGGTTATTTTGCTGCCACAAGGGGGTGCGACAGGGGGACCCCCTTTCTCCCTATTTGTTTGTACTGGTGATGGAGGGGCTTGATGGGATACTGCGAGAGGTGACAACATCCTCAGATTATGGCTATCATTAGAGGTGTCGGCAGCTTTCCCTCACCCATCTCTGTTTTGCGGATGATTTGATGATTTTTAGTCGTGCAGATTCAGATTCTCTTCAGATCATTTGTTAGGCTTTGACAATTTTTGAGAGGGTTTTCGGGTTAGTCATGAACTCGGATAAGAGCCGAGTCTTTTTTTCAGGGATCCCCGAGGTGGAGGTTTCCTCTTTACAGAGTGTCCTCGGGATTCAAATTGGTTCCCTCCCGATCCGTTACTTGGGTGTCCCGCTTATCACTACACGATTGCGGCATGCAGATTGTTTTCCTTTGGTGGAGCGGATACTCTCTCGGATTCGATTGTGGACTTCAGCCTCTCTTACTTATGCGGGTCAGCTGTAGCTTATCAGATCTGTACTCTTCTCTATACAGGTCTACTGGTCAGGTATGTTCCTACTGCCTGCTAGCATTACTCGTCGCATTGAGAGTCTTCTATCAGCTTTTCTCTAGAGGGGTACTTCATTGTCCCACACTGGGGCTAAGGTGGCCTGGGAGTCAATCTGTTTTCTGAGGCAGGAGGGTGGACTTGGAGTTAAGAGGATCAGGGATTGGAATAGGGCGACCACGCTTAAGTATGTGTGGCGACTATTCACAAACCGATCTTCCACTTGGACCATGTGGGTACATGCAGTGTTGCTGTGAGGTAGATCTTTTTAGCATATTTGGATCCCGTCGAGCTCTTCTTGGGTTTGGCGGAAGATTCTGTTGAGCCGAGAGTGGTGCCGAGGCCTCATTGTAGCTATTATAGGTGATGGGAGAGATACTTCCCTTTGGCAGGATTATTGGTTACCAGATCAGGGCCCCCTATATGACCGATTCTCCTTCCGTGATCTATCTTCTACTGGGCTCTCCTGGGATGCTCGGGTTTCAGAGATCATTCGTGATGGGGAGTGGGTTTTTTTGGAGGGGAGTCATGAGCTACAGCAGATTTGGGACTCAGTTCGTTTTCGACCGCAGCTTCAGTCCGATAGTTGGGTTTGGAGAGGTCACTCATCAGGAGTGTTCTCTGTTGACTCTGCCTGGGACCTTCTCAGACCTCGACGTCCCGTGGACCCGATCCACCACTTATTGTGGTTCCCAGGGCACATTCCACGACACTCCTTCATCCTCTGGTTGGCCTCACAGGAGCGACTCCGGACTATGGACAAGCTCCAGTTTTTTGGCGTCTTGACTTCTTCGACTTGTGTGCTTTGTGGTGCTTCTACAGAGACATATGATCATCTTTTCTTCCAATGTTGTTTCTCTGCCATGGTCTGGGGTTCTCTCTCGACGAAGACCCACACTTCTTGGCCTTCGACCTCTTGGGTTCTCCTTTTTTAGTGGGCTTGCACTCATCTCCGCGCGGCGCAAGGATTATCGACATCTCCTTTCACTGTTAGTCCTCTCAGCCACGGTCTATTTTCTTTGGTATAAGAGGAATAACCGCATCTTCAGTAGGCGACACAGATCCACCCACGACATTATTGAGGACATCACTGAGCTTATTCGTTCACGGCTTCTCAGCCTTGAGACTCGCCTTCACATCCCTGTTTTTCAGCGACATATCTAGAGACTATCTACTTAGTTGATTTGTTTTATATTGAGAGCCACCTGTGGCTTTTGTTTTGTTTTGTGAGCCGCCTGTGGCTTTTTTCTTATATTTTGAGAGCCGCCTGTGGCTTTTGTTTTTCTTTGTACATAGCTTCTCTCTTGTATGAACCCTCTTTTTAATTAATATATATGTTACTTTTTACAAAAAAAAAGTTTAAGGTTTAGGGTTTACGGTTTACTGTTTACGGTTTACGGTTTAGGGTTTAGGGTTTTAGGGTTTAGGGTTTAGGGTTTATTAGGGTTTAGGATTTAGGGAGGGTTTAGGGTTTAGGGAGAGGGATTAGGAGGTTTTTAGAGAGAGAATTTTCTCTGCCTTCTCTCTAGCACAATGACCCGAAAACACTAGAAATCTACTCTGACCACCAAGAAATCTTCTTCAGCCAATTTCCTTGCTTCCCCTACAACCACCAACAGCCCTACTGCCGCCACAGCCACCGCCGCACTGTTCACCACCGGTGACACAGCCGTCGCCGGTCCCCTCGCCGAAAAATTTTCCGGTGGTCGTCTTCCACCCCCGAACACATCACCAGCTTCGAAATCTCCCGATCTATCCAACCCACCCCTCAGCACTGCCATTGGAACCATGCTTAGCCCACAAATCTCCACCAAAAATCACATCTCCCCCCTTCCACCATCGTGCCTTCCCTACCCAATTTCACAACACAAATCAATTAACACCCACCTTTCACCCACAGCCCAACCACCACCGACGTAGCCCCCCCTATTACGTCACCGATGACGGCGCAGGAGCTTCCCGTTCTTGCCCTCCACCTATCGCTCCATGCACGGGGCCAGCCTCCAACGCCGGCGCTGCTTCCCCCCAGTCGGAGATCGTGGTTGGAGCCGCCACGTCCTCATCTTTTCTCCCTCCCTGTGGACCAGCGGCGATGATGCTCCCTCCTCCACCGATCGGCGTCTCTTCCACTGGTGTAGATGGCACACCGACGACAGCAAGGATGGAGTCCACCAAGTGGGTTAGGGGAGAAAGCTTGAATGGGAAGGCCCACCCACTAAAGAGAGGCCCAACTCCTCATGGGCTTTCAAATGAAGGAGGAAGCCTGCAGCAGCCCAAGGAGCCCACTCACCCAACCACTTCAGCCCATGGAGGAGGTACTTTCAAAAATGTTCTCTTAAATTCCTTACCTGCCCCTGCTAGTAGTATGCATGCTCAAACTAGGTGAAACACCGGGAAAAATTTTTTTGACTTCTCTTGGGCTGAGAAAGTCAGTATCATGACGGATTCCAATACTGGATTCCGCTTCCCAATTATGACTGGCAAGCCTCCGGAGGATATGCTTGAGCTTCCGGATGATTGTATTGATGAGAGTCTACACCAGTGGACTCGTTGTTTGGTCGATTTTTTTCCGGGGCATAACATGCCCTTTCCCGCCATGCAGACTCTCGCTACGCGTGCTTGGAAGACCCTAGGCCTTGAGGATGTCCTCTCCACAAGCACGGGGTTCTTTTTATTTCGTTTCCAATCTGAGGCAGCTTCACAGGCTATCCTCGAGCGGGGCCTGTGGCTTTTTGGCCGAAAAGCCATTGTGCTACAACAGTGGCACCCGCATACTTCTGCCCACACCCGTCTCGCTTTTGCTAGGCTCTGTGTAGAGCTCTCTACTGATTCTGAGCCGGTCCGTGAACTTGCCTTTCATTGCAAGTTGAGTCCTGAACCGATCCGCCTTCGATTGGAGTACGAGTGGACACTTAAGCGCTGCTCCATATGTCATGTATTTGGGCATTCCTGCCCCCCTCCACCTGCTGCTGCACCTTCGGTCTCCCACCCTACCCCCGAGCTACCAGTTGCACCACCTGTTGCTTCACCTGTGCCTCGGGAGGTGCTACCGATCCCTACGGCTCCCTAGCCCGTCGCTGAGCCCCTTTTAATGCATCCAGCTTCACCTATAGCTTCTCCAGTGGCTAGGGCTATGATACAGACCGCTACTCCAGTTGGTTCGGGATTGTCAGCTGCTCCGGCTACTACGAGTACAGTTCGACCTACTCCACTTCTAGAGCCTGCACCGCAGAGCATTAACCCGCAGCGGACGCCTAGCCCATCGGTCTCTACCGAGATGAGGTCCACTCCTAGTAGGATGCCTTGCCTCCTTAGTTCGGAGGCTTCTATCCCCAGTAGTAGTTCTGGACCCAGATTTGGTGGTACCTTTGGAGATTTTTCACTTGGTGCCTTGCCATTGATTCTGCAGTATCTCTCCCTATCCCATTTCCTATGATAGGAAGTTGGAATATTAGGGGCCTTAATGGTCCCAACACTCAGAGAGCAGTTCGAGATTGGATCGGGCGTCATGATCTTGGATTAGTTGGTCTTCTGGAGACCAAGGTAGTTTCTTCCTCTGTAGCGGGTGTCGTCTTGGCTACTTGCCGTGGATGAGATTATTTGAGTAATGTGACGGATCAGGTGGCCTGTCGTATTTTGGTTTTTTGGGACCTAGTCTGTTTGAGGTACGACATTCGGTGTCCACTCTTCAGGGCATTAGTTGTGAGGTGACTTGACGGCAAGAGGGTTCCGCTTTTGGCCTTACAGTAGTCTATGGCTCCACAGACCCAGGCACTAGGCGGGAGCTCTAGGATTTTCTCCGTGGTCAGGCCGACCGATTTATTTCTATGCCTTGGTTGGTGCTAGGTGATTTTAATGCCCTTCTGAGTCATTCGGGTCGAGTCGGGGGAGATATCGGCTAGTATCGACATATGGATGAGTTTGAGGAGTGTCTCCATAATTCTGAGTTGCTTCGGCTCCCTTATCGGGAACTATGTTATACTTGGCATAATGGTCGGGATGGATCGGATTCTATTATTCGACGGTTGGATTGGAGTTTTGGCAACTCTGCTTGGCTTACCTCTTGGCCTAGTACCTTTATAGAGGTTCTGCCACGTGACATTTCTGATCACATCTCTTTAGTTGTTCATTTTGGCTCCCCGCGGCCTCGACCTCCCACTCCTTTCAAGTTTTTGAAATGTTGATCATCCCCACTTTTTAGAACTTGGTAGGAGAGTTTGAGCTACTCCAGTGAGAGGAGACCCGATGTTTTGCTTGACTCACCGGTTAGGTCTGCTCAAGCGAGAGCTGAAGTCCTTCCATTTTCGGGACTATAGCTATATTTCCAGCTGAGTTAGGGAGGTGTGGACCCAGTGGGCCTCTGCTCAGGCAGCTCTTGATGCTTCCCCGCACTCGCCTGATCTTGGAATTGCTGAGCGTGACCTTGCCAGACAGTACTATCGACTGATACAGGATGAGGAGTTATTTTATCGACAGCGATCTAGGATCCAGTGGCTTACTCTGGGCGACCAGAACACTAGATTTTTCCACAGATCCTTGATCCATCGCCAGGTCCGAGGCCAGGTACATCGTTTGCTTGATGGGACCGACACTTTTATCACAGATCAGGGAGCTCTGGGACAGATGGTGGTTGATTATTTTCAGGGTATCCTCTGCTCTCCCCCCCTGCTTCCTCCAGCTGATGCTGCTCGGTTCTTAACTAGTCGTATCTATGAGGATATGATCCAGTCATTGGTGGGTCCAGTTTCAGATGAGGAGATCCGTCATGCCTTGTTTTCCATTCCAGAGGATAAGGCTCCAGGACCTGATGGTTATACCTCTTTCTTCTTTCGGAGGTGTTAGGATACTATCGGAGCAGATTTCAGAGCAGCGGTGCGGTATTTCTTCTCTACCTCGGTGTTACCTGGCTGGGTGAATTCTACTAGGATTACCTTGGTTCCCAAGGTGGAGAGTCCGCAGACTATGAGCGACTTTAGGCCGATCTCTTGTTGCAATGTCCTTTACAAGTGTATCTCAAAGGTCATTGCAAATCGGTTTAAAGTTGTTTTACCAGA
>JAOQMP010000007.1:32688941-32703604 GCA_027563575.1 Erythroxylum pedicellare
AAGATCTTGAAGCTTAAACAAGTAAGTAATATATTACTCTTTATAATTTGTTGAATGAGACATGTATGTTGATAGTTAACAGTTAAATGATTATAAAATAAGGATGTATATTTACCGAAATGTGAATGAGAAACTTAGGTATGTTCATGTCTTGCTTTTGTATATTTGATGATCAATATTTCATAAGTTATTGTTGAGATGATTTTTGAGATAGAAAGATCATTATGATGATGTAAAAAGAGTGTAGAAATTTCATGAAAAGATGATATGCTTATGTTCTGTTTTCTTGGCGTATTAACGTGAATCTCTTTGGGTGTTACAGAGGTGAACTAAAATGAGTCTAGGTAAAGAAAAGGAGTAGTGTGGTGTCTTGAAATGAGGTAAATTAAAATGATAAGTTAGAGATGAAATGAAGGTGTTATCGAAGATGAACATGTGCAGAAAATATCATGAATGTATGTATATGATATGTACAGTTTTTGATATTATGATCAATCATAGATTTTGATTTGTGTGTGAATGATTTAAGCCGAAATGCAGGTAGGAATGAAGAAAGGAAACATTAGGTAATGCACGATCGTGCGAGGAAACCTTAGATGAGTTGCATGATCGTGCTTATGCACAATTGTGATAGAGAGGAGAAATCAAGTAGTGCACGATCATGAGAGGACATGATCGTGACAAAGAGAAATTAATAGGAAGTGCACAACCATGCATAAGCACGATCGTGACAGTGGAGGTGCAATGCTTTTTGATAGTTTTTGACACCCTTCACTTTTTTGACCATAACTTCTTCTCCAGACTTCTGATTGACTTGAAATTTGAACCGCGAACTCCTCACACATTGTTCTTCCTCTCCACCAAATTTCATGGTCATCTGAATTCATTAGGAAAGGATTGATATTGATTGATTAATGATATTACAATAATCAAGTGTATTAAACCATGAACCTTAGTGTATGATTGAGTGATGAACTTAGAATAAATTTGTTTTATTAAGGTGTAAACCTAAGTTTAAATTAGACTTATATGAGCTTTAAAGTATGAATGATCATGGGATGAGAATAAAGGAAATATATATGGGATTGTTATTGAGCATGCATTGTACATAATCCATATATACATATGTGCATAAATAAGTGCTTATATAATTGTGCAAAGTTGTGATGTGTGTAAACGTGTATTGCATAATATAGAAGAGCAATTAGAGCGTCAACATCTAGACGTTGGCGGGACTTCGAGGCAATAGCTATTTGGAGCAAACTGTGAGTAACCTAGATGGTCTCACTTGATTAATTGTTTGTTTTAAATTCTGTATTGAATTATTATGTGAATGTGATTGTCTTAATTCCAGACATTGACTGTCTGAGGCATTTAATGCATGAAATACATATTGAAAGTGCTCATTAATTGTGAATTTGACGAAATAAGTGATTCTCAACGTATATGTTGAATGACGGACTAAGGTCCGATGACAAATGTGAATGAGATTGTGATAGTGAATATGAATGTGTAACATTGAACACATTTGATTGTCTGAATACATGTAATGCATTTCATTACGTGAATGCATGACAACATAAAGGCTATTGTGACCAAAATAGTCACCAAAAAAGAGCTTAAAGCTTAGAATGAGCTATGTATTCCCAACAGATAAGGGACAGTTATTAATGAGTTCGTATCCACAATAGATACAGGACAGTTATAGGCACTTGGTTACAACATTAATAATTGAAAGTGAGTCTTATATGCATTGCATATATAATTGATATTTATATTTTAAATGATCAAAATGAACTGTTTGACTACTATAAACGTGAAATGTGAAAAAAGTGATGAAAGTGATATGTGATGCTATATGATTATTAGTGAAATGATGTAAATTACGTGCTTAAATGAACTGCATGAGTTATATGTTATGAGTGAGTCATCGATGATGGGCAACTCACTGAGTTCGTAAAACTCATCAAAATTGCAACGTTGACATTTCAGGTTCGAGAGAGACGATACAGCTTCTAAGTCAATTTAGAAGAGAACTAGCACTAATTTTGGATAGAAGATATGGTTCAAAGGTCAGTCAGTTAGGACTGAGGAATTTAGATAAATTTTTGTATAATTCCTCATGTATGTAGTATGTTCTATATACAGAGATGTAAACTCTGATTAATTTTTGATAATGTACGTATATGGGTGTTGTTGTAAAGCTACAATGTACATATTATTTAAGAAATGAAAATGAGAAAATGGGTTTTTAATTATTGTGTTATTCTGTATGATGCCTTATAAGTGAACATAACTGTTCTAACATGTCATTATTATAGGATATATACTTAAATGTCCACAGGATATTTCGGTATATACTCTATGATAGTGAGGGTGTTACATAATGACTAGTCCTACTAGTATTTACAAAGTTGAATAATTTGTTGCTTATATAGATAGTAGAGCTGGTTCTTGCTTATGTAAAGTTGGTTGTTTTCCTTTACAATATCATGCAACTTTAAAAAATATAATAGGATTAGATGTTTTTAATAATAAGTTACATTTATCCAACGGTATTCATTAACCCCAAATCCTTTTAGGATCATTGTTAATAAATGTCCACCCTTTTATTTTTATGATATAAGAATTGATATTCTTTTAGGAAATAATTTTCTTCAATTATTTCATATGATATTATTTGATATTATTAAACAACAAATACATTTCAAAACTCATTATGGTCATTGTATTATCATTAATTGAATAAAACATACTTATGCTTGAGGTACCCCAATCCACTTTAAGCCTTATATAACCCAACGTGGTGTAGGATATAAAGAAAAACCAATGGGGGAAACCTTTATTAAAAATATAAAATATTATAGAAAACAAATATCGATAGATAAAAACCATCAAAGATGGACTAGAATTAGTAAAACAAAAAATAAAGACAAATTATTATGATAGTCCATTACAATTTTGGGATAAAAATAGAGAAGAAGCCAATTTAGAAATGATAGATAAACGAAAGATTATTAGAGTTACTGCTACGAGATATAATTTAGAAGATTAAGAGGAATTTAAAAAACAACTTCTTGAATTAGAAAATCTAAAGATTATTAGGCCTAGTAAATCCCTATATTTTTCTCCAGAGTTTATGGTTAGAAACTAGGTAGAAATACTTAGAAATAAAGCAAGGATGGTAGTAAATTATAAAAATTAAACAATAATATAGTATTTGGTTGATATTTCTTACCTTATAAAGAGAAATTAATAAACTTAATAAGAGGAAAACAAATTTTCTCTAAATTTGATTACAAGAGTAGAATTTGGCAGATAAAAATGAATAAAGATAACATTCCATATACTTCTTTCTCTACTTTATAAGGTAATTATGAAATGTTAGTCACGCCTTTTGGTTTAAAAAAATGCCCCACAAATATTTCAAAAAATTGGATAATATCTTAAAATATCATAATGTCATACATTGTTATGTGGATGATATTCTAATAACTAGCAATAAAATTGCTCAACATATTATACATCTTCATACATTTGTAGATTTATGTGAACAACATGGTTTGACTCTTTATGAGAAAAAGGCTAAGATATGTCAAACTGAAATAGAATTCCTTGGAATGGAAATAAACAGTAGGGGGGTTAAACTTCAACCTCATATTTAAAAAAAAAATAGCAATTCTTAGATAAGTTACAAGATAAAAAACAAGTTCAAAGTTTTTTAGGCGTAATAAATTATGCTTATGATTTTATTCAAATTCTAGTTGAAATAAAAAACTTTTTCAAATGCTTGTAAAAAAAAGATTTGAATTTTCACTTTATGTGATTGAACAAGTAAAGAAAATTAAGATTCTGTATACTACGTTAGCAAAACTTTATTTACCATCGAATGATGATGATTTAATTCTTAAAATTGACACTTCTGATCATGTATGGAGTGGAGTATTAAAAAAGATAGATTATGATGCTTTTAACATTGAGATAAACGAGTCACTTTGCAGGTATATGTCAGGAACCTTTATAGACACTCAACAACGATATCATATAAATGAAAAATAATTATTGATGTTAGTAAAAAGTTGTCAAAATTTTTATTTTTCAGTATTACCTGAAAAGTTTTTATTAAGAATTGATAATAGTCAAGTTAAAGCTTTTATTCAGAGTAATTTACCTTCTAAACCTAAATATAAAAGATATATAAAATGACATATTTAATTAGCATAATATACCTTTGATATTGAAATTATTAAATCTAATAATCATAATATTCTAGCAGATTTTCTTACGAGAGATGATCAACTTTAGAGAAGAGATATTTGAGTTATTGGACCAAATGTCCGAAGATATTGATACCTACAAAGCACAAATCAGAGACTTATTAGATATTCCAAATTTCAACTCGGTACTACAAGGAGTTGTTGAGTTACTTCTTTCATTTTGCCTTATATAGCAAGCCAAGATAAATCAATACAATTATTCTGAAAAAAAACTTTATAACCTAATTAACAAGGCTAAAATAGAAGATACGTGTTCTATAGGCGTTTCTACTATGATAAAAGAGTCTATTAGTCAACAAATTCAACCAAAAGAAGTTACTCCTGATAGTATCTCTTTAAGACTTGATATTATGAGCAAATCAAGGATTCAAAAAAATGTCATGATCAAAAATAACCCAAAAGGTATCCTTGTATTCAAGCAAACTATGAGATAATAAGAGGTTTATACTCTCTACCAAAAAAAATGATACATGTTACCTTGATTTTTCTGGGATATTTTGACTAAACTTTTTACAAGGCACTCATCCTCACATTATTCAAGATTGGTATGATTTTGGAATGATAAATTCCATATAATTGACTAACCAAGAGTTTCCTAAGATATCATTACTTCCCAGAAGGATCCAAGAAGGGGTTAAGGATTGTTAACTAAATAATCCTACTAGAACTCCTAAAAATACCTTAGTAATGAAGACATTATCTGCTAGTCTAGATTTCTATGAAGAACAATATGAGGCTTATAATTATATTACTTTGGGAAAGGCATACCATTTTCCTATTATGGTTGATCCTAAATCACAAAAGGAGTTTTCTAAATACAATAAAAATGATATTCATTACATAAGGGGTATTGGAATGAGGATTGCCATTTTTGGAATGGAGGCAACATTTAAGAAGGGATTTCAAACTTATACCAAAAAAAGCAAAATTTCCTCACTAATGATAGCACCAACTAAAATGACACTATTAGTTATTGAAAACTTTGTAAAAAATATTTGGTCATCTCTAAAAGCATACAAAAAATATCTATCCTTCTTGTACTAAGTAAATATAAGACAACTAAAGAAAAAGATGAAGTCGAACCATTTGACGTTTCTACATACAATGATTGACTCTTAAAAAGAAAAAAGATAATATGGAAATCTCTCTAGCCAATAAGATAAAAGAAAATTCCAAACAACATGATAAAAGGGAATCTCTTTAGCCACTCATAAGATAAAGAATCTATAAAATCTGCTTTTTGGAAAAAGTTGGTAAAGATGTACTTTTTGTTACTTTGGAATCCAGACCTTTATAAATAAGCTCCTTCAGGTAGTCGTGGGGCATACAATCTCTATGCATTTCGTCTTTGTGTCATCTGCGACTATCAAATAAACTCTCTTCTTTCTGCAGATATAGTTTACAATTTCTAAATTAAAAACTATAGTCTTCTCCTGTAAACTTTAGTATACGCCTTAAGGTAGAAAACAAATTAAGGCTATATTGGACTTTGCCGAAATAAGGGTCATGAATAGTTACCTTACTATAAGGTTAGAGCTAAAATGCTTGGTAAAAGACTTAAGGAAAACCCGATAAAGTTACAATCTAAACACTAAAGATATAGGTATGGAAGCCTAATGGATCCTTTAATTTGGAGTTGTAAAATTGTTATGCAAATAATTTTATTATGGCTTTTTACTTTTTAGAAAAAATTATATATAGAGTATTTGGATTAGATTTAGACACTATAAAATCGATAAATGAAGTAATTACAACTTTTGTGTTTGACTTATAAATTATCATGATTGAACACGTGATTCATTATAATGACCACTAAAAGTTAAAAAAAAAAAGATTGCATAGTTTTAGATATAAAGTGATTTTATTTTTTAATTTTTAGTCCATAATTTTAAATTTACTTCACTTCACTCATTTTTCTTTTTTATTTAGTTACTCAATTTATTTATTTGATTCCTTTATTTATTATAACAATAAATATTATTTTCATAAGAATTATTGACTAGGACTTGATGCAGCAAAACTGCTCCCAAGATGCCAGCAAATTAACCACGAGAATTAGCTAATCATTTGTCACGAGGATATATTTCTAATAGGAAAGTAAAGTCATTTGCTTAACTAATTCGTTGAATTTTCGTACAAATGAGGCAAATATAAAGTTAGTTTTGTATTTTTAGATTAAAATTATAATTCAGGATTCCTAAAATTTCATATAAAATAATATTTTAATATTAAAAATACCATAAAATTATTTTACTCTCTAATTGCTAGTTATAGAATGGAAATTTTCGATGCCCATATTCTATTTCTGTAGGGAAATATTTCTCAACCCAAAAAAAAAAACTGTAAATAAATAAATCAAGCAGTAAAATTGACGTGATCGGTTAGAAGTTAGAACTGGAATTGATCTCGCCAGTCTACACCCACTGTTTCGTTACTCTTCAGGCGAAGCACTGGAAGAAAGAACTACTCTAGAGTTGCTTCTGATCGATTACATCTTCTTAGCTTTTGTTTGCGACAAATCCACCCATACGTTGTCGACAGTGGCGTCTTTTCTAACTTTCCTCAAATGATCTCGATAGATATATGATTCCTGTAGACTTGTCATTTCGATCCAGTCGCTGATCTTAGGAAAATCTTTCCAGTCTGCTTCTCATCATCACCCTTTTCACTAACACATCAGGTGTTTGACTAAAGTTCCCTCTCAAACGCTCACCTCTTTTTTCCCTTCACTTTAACGTCGGTTGTTGCTATCTCCCGTCGCCGTGACGCTTCCTCCTGCGGTCCCTCACGAACTGTGTTAGGAGTTCCTACAGGTTTTTGTTTCTCAAATTTTGCTCAAATTTCAATCTATACGTTTGACAATATTTTAGCCCTAATTTCTCAGTTCAAATTGCAATTTGCAATTAAGGGCATCAGAAATCAACTAGCGAACTGAGATGAGATTAGGTGATTTTGAATGGGCAAAATAAATCTTCCATGAGATCATCTGTACTCTCTCCCTCTACGTACTGACTTAGGCACGCCGCCACAATTCAACTACATCTAAACTAATAGTAGTAGCAGGAGGAGATTATGCTGCGATTGAGAGCATTCAGGCCAACCAACGATAAGATCGTGAAGATTCAATTGCATCCCACGCATCCATGGCTTGTAACAGCCGATTCTTCAGATCGTGTCTCCGTCTGGAATTGGGAACACCGCCAGGTATGTGTACATATATAAAATCAACTTTTAGATATCGTTTATCTTCTCCTCTCTTCCCTTTTACATTTCTTCACATATGTCAGGTCATATACGAGCTAAAAGCCGGTGGCGTAGATGAGCGACGTTTGGTAGGCGCTAAATTGGAAAAACTTGCCGAGGGCGAATCAGGCATTTACGCTACTCTTCAATTTCAATGTTTATAATTGATTTACCCTCTCTTGTCTTTTTCTTTTTTCCTTTCGAGTCCCATGAAAAGCCATGCAATTAATATTTTGTATACCGATGTCATTGATACTGATGAGCCAACTCAAAAATGAAGCTAACGAATCACTCTTGGCAGAACCAAAAGGGAAACCTACTGAGGCGATGCGGGGAGGCAGGTACATACAACTGATTTTGTTCTCTGGATTTTTAATTGTTTATTTTCTTTTGGTTTTCACGTGTGATTTTGTTTACCGATGTCTCTGCTAAATCAAGATGGTTCTTTTATATGTCAGTGTCAAGCAGGTGAACTTTTATGATGATGATGTACGGTTTTGGCAACTTTGGTGTAAGCGCTCTGCAGCTGCTGAGGCCCCCTCTGCTGTGAGCAATGTAACTTCAGCATTTGCTTCTCCTGCTCCCTCGACTAGAGGGAGACACTTTCTTGTAATTTGTTGTGAAAACAAAGCCATCTTTCTGGACTTGGTCACAATGCGAGGACGTGATGTACCCAAACACGAGCTTGACAATAAATCATTGCTATGGTAATTTCTGCTCACAAAAAATAAGTCCCTTTCTCTTTTCTCGATATGTTATTTCTTTATTAGTTCGCTGTTGTAAATAATTGACTCTTGAAAAGTGGATTATTTTCATTTGATTTCATCAGACTTATACCATTAACTTGACTGTTCATTTCTTATATCTGACTCGCTGGCTATGAATTCTTTAACTATATTTTGTTACTTCTTTTATTGTTATTTGCAGTATGGAGTTTCTATGTAGATCCACTGCCGGTGATGGTCCACTTGTTGCATTTGGTGGATCAGATGGAGTCATTAGAGTTCTTTCCATGATAACGTGGAAGGTTTGCAAACGTTTATGATTTTTTTTTTTTGGGTGTGACGGTGCTTATATAGATATATATTCCATGCAGCTTGCGCGTAGATACACTGGAGGTCATAAAGGACCCATTTCTTGTTTGATGACCTTCATGGCTTCGTCTGGTGAGGTAGTTTTTTGGTTCTAACTGCTCTTATGTTATATTGTAGTTCTTTTTCTTCTGGTGAGGTAGTTTTTTCATGGATTCGTCTTCTTATTCTTCTCCTCCTCCTCCTCCTCCTCCTCCTTTTCTTGTTAATTCATTTCATCTTTGCTTGTAGCTGTTTTGAATCTATATTCCTCTTGTAGAAGCTAGTGGAACAAGTTTGCCTGTAATCAATTTTATTTTCAATTAGAATAGAAGTGTTTTGATTTCTCCAGCACCATTTTTGGTTAATTATGTTTAGTTCAAGAAGCTTTATAATGTGCAAAAACACTGCTATGGATGCTTTAAAGGCTTGAAAAGTGTGCTTTGACCATGAAAATAAGTGCAAATCTGAATGGCTTGACAGTTTTGTGATTAGGTGCTCTAGTATCAAGGAATGAGATAGATTGCAATCAATTGATTCTTGAGCTTTTTGTCTAATAAAAGAACTACTTATTTGTAGTAACCTTTCTTCCCCTCTGTATATGTGGTTGACCGTGCAATCTAACCATCAAGCTTTTAGCTGAAAGTTCTTGTCATAGGAGAGGAAACATGAGAGACTGCTTGTTGAGATTATCACTATCACAACGCTAGAACTAATTCCTTGAGCTGCAAATATGTTATTCTTTATGTGTTGCACTTAGGGTTAGGGGTTCGTTATGATCTGCCTACCAGTTTAGTATTATTAATGGTTGTGCTACCTTCCTTTCTTCTTTTCAACTCCAATTTGTAGCAATTTTGAGATTTTTTGTTATATAACTGATTGGTTGTAAGCATACTCTTCATGCAAATTATTAATTTGTTGGCGATCCTGTTATAGTACAAAGATACAGGCACATGTAAACCATTTCACTTGCACGAACTTTTCCTTGCAATTTAGAAGAACACTTGACTATTTTGATAAATGAACATGGACTTTTTCATGCCATTATTTGGCTCATATTTGTTTATGTTTTTCATGAATCTGATTGTAGGCACTTCTTGTTTCGGGTGGTAGTGATGGTTTGCTTGTACTTTGGAGTGCAGATCATGGTCAAGACTCTCGAGAGCTTGTACCCAAGCTAAGCTTGAAGGTACAGTGTTTTCTCTTTCTTTCTTTCATTCTTCATGGTTTAAAACACTCCATTTCTTTATATCATATCTAATGCTCTTAATTACTGACAAGTAATGCAATTTTTATATTCTGGACTAGTAAAGATGTTTAAAATGCTTTTCGCTTGTCATACAACAGGCACATGATGGTGGGGTTGTGGCTGTTGAACTTTCAAGAGTGATTGGAGGTGCTCCGCAACTCATTACCATTGGTGCAGATAAGACACTAGCTATATGGGATACAATCTCTTTCAAGGTAGTCTGCTAAGCCTTGCAAAAGTACTTTAACTCATAATAGCGCTGTGATATACTGTACTTGTCACTTTGAAATACAGGACATTTAACTAAAATAATAACTCCTCTGACAATGTGAAAAGCACACTCACTTTTAGAGTTCAAGTGGATAGCTCTGAGATTCTTTCTTTCCTTTCTTGCACTTATGTGTCTGTCTGTCATTTCTCTGTTTCTCACTTGGATTAGCTTATATATATGTACATTTGTTCAGGAGTTGCGGCGAATCAAGCCTGTTTCCAAACTTGCTTGCCACAGTGTGGCATCATGGTGCCACCCTCGAGCTCCAAACCTGGATATTTTGGCGTGTGTGAAGGATTCACATATATGGTATGCATAACCATAGCTGGTTATCAAAATCCGGCACGTGTGTCATAGCACCAATGGTGCATTTATCTCGTGTATGCCATATCCTAATCTGCATAAAGGAAATTGACATTAAGGTGCAACTTTTTGCAGGGCGATTGAGCACCCAACTTATTCAGCTCTTACGCGCCCATTATGTGAACTTTCTTCACTTATTCCTCCACAAGTTCTTGCACCAAACAAGAAACTTAGAGTAAGTAATCATAATTTGAGATATTGTCTTCAACTGATAATCCTAATTTAGTCTATATATTTCTTCCTATTGTTATAACAAACTGTTGCTAAGTTATTTGATGGAAATGAATAATATCTGAAGCTGTCAAATTATGTTCCCAAGTTACATATTTGTGATCTATGTTGTATCTGAAATTGAATGATTGGCTGATGTAGGTTTATTGTATGGTTGCACATCCTTTACAACCTCACCTTGTCGCAACTGGGACAAATATTGGGATCATTGTTAGCGAGTTTGATGCTAGGTCTCTTCCACCTGTAGCCCCTCTAGCAGCACCTTCTGGAAATAGGGAGCACTCTGCTGTCTACATAGTTGAAAGAGAACTGAAGTTACTAAATTTCCAATTGACCAATACCTCGAATCCGTCTCTTGGGAGTAATGGCTCCTTATCTGAAGCAGGAAAATACAAGGGAGACTTGGCTGAACCATTACATATCAAGCAGGTTAAGAGGCATATTAGTACCCCTGTGCCACATGATGCATATTCAATTCTTTCCATAAGCAGCTCTGGAAAGTGAGTTACTTTCTATTCTTCTTTAATGCTTTGTCAACATAGATATAGGTTTTCATTAACTGGTTATTATTTCTCCTATTCAAATGAGAGGCAATTTTCTTGTTTATATTCTCTTTCAGAATGTTGTCTACTCCACAGTGATTTTTCATCTTAGTCATCCTAGTCTTACTTATAATTCATTGACTTGATTGCAGATATCTCGCAATTGTGTGGCCTGATATTCCTTATTTCTCTATATATAAGGTTAGCGATTGGTCTATTGTAGATTCAGGCAGTGCTAGGGCTCTGGCTTGGGATACATGTCGTGATAGGTTTGCCATATTGGAATCTGCATTACTTCCTAGGATTCCGGTAATTCCCAAGGGGGGCTCATCAAAAAAGGCAAAGGAAGCTGCTGCAGCTGCAGTGCAGGCTGCTGCAGCTGCTGCTTCTGCTGCTTCTGCAGCCACTGTTCAAGTTCGTATCTTACTGGATGATGGGACTTCAAACATTTTAATGAGGTCTATAGGAGGTCGTACTGAACCGGTATTTATCACTTTCTGGTTTTCCTTTTTTAGTTGTTTTGATCTAACACTTGCTGTCATGTTCGATGGTTTGTGTGAAAAATCTACATTTTATATCATAATATCCACTTGTTCTTTGAAGTGTAATTTAATTGTTATGTTCATATATCCGCATTTATTTTCTTTTCTTCTCCTTGTTTAATTGTGTCCAGAGTTGAATTTTACAGCTTATAGCTGGTTGTCCTTGAGTACTATGAGGGTTCTAGGGCCTTTGGGAAAATTCTAAAATCCCATTGGCCAACTAGTGAGGAAAAACTAAAGCCCTCTTTCTTTATTAGTTAAATGGATTTCTATCTTTGTGCTTCTATTTTGTTTTAGGCAAAGTTGATAATCTTGCTTGTTTTTTGGGCTTCGTGAAAAGCATTTTTTGACTCAATATTATAATTTACCAGATCATTGGCTTGCATGGAGGTGCATTACTAGGTGTGGCTTACCGAACATCTCGTAGGATTAGCCCTATTGCAGCAACAGCTATTTCAACTATTCAATCCATGCCCCTCTCAGGGTTTGGAAGCAATGGTGCTTCTTCTTTCTCAACATTTGATGATGGATTTTCTTCCCATAGATCTTCCAATGAAGCAGCTTCACAGAACTATCAGTTATACAGGTAACAATTATAGCCATTGTATTTATTGTTGCTTATCTACTTTTAAGATGCTAAAATTGGGTGATTTTTTTAATGCTATGTGATTACGTATTCAAAAATTCTATTGAAGGAGAAAGTTAACCTTTTCTAGTTGTTGCATATCCAACCTTACTCTAGTCCTAGCTGGTAATAGAAAAAATTGCTAAGCTAGTCCTTCTTAAATCTCAGTGGGGTTACTATGAGGGATCCTATTTGGTAGTTATTGCTGCATGCTCCTGTTATCTTCCATATATGTTTTTTAAAGTTTGTTAACATGACCTTGTGCAACTGACATCCACATCAACAATTCGTTTGAAGGAAAACAACCACACCCTCTTGTGGATGTGCCCACAAAAATCTTTGAACTCCCAGTATACAGATCGATTAAGATAGAACGTAAAGATGAGGAAAACTATTTGAGAAAGAAATTAAAGGCATCCCAAGATGCTTGCTGTAGCATCCTTTGGTTCAAGATTTATTCTAGACACATGTCAGATAACTCAAATTAGACCCAAAAGCTATGACGTAGCAGGAAAATGCTTTAACAATTCAAAAGTTTTCCTAAGGTTGGAGGTCTCATGGGATGGAATGATGGAATAAGAATGTTGTTGATTCTTTTTATATTGTCCAAAATGTGAGTAATCCTAATTATAAAATCTTGAGAAATGGCTAATGACAACAATGTTCCATACAAGAGAAGGAAACAAAAAATTTCTTCAATTTACCAAGGCAGATGAAGGAGAAATTATCGTTATAAGCTAAAATCAATGATTCAATTCTTCCCCCTAAACGTAAAACTATATACAACAATGTGATAAACACCAACGAGAAAAGTGAAGGAAATAAAAAAAAAGTATGGAGAACAATGGGAGGAAAAGAGAAAATGTATATTGATGGAAATGGATAATTCAAAACTGATACTTATTCGAGATGCTATTTTCTCCTTAAGGGTTTAGTAGAGCTGTTGCACAAAGTAACAATTTGTAGAGCCATTTCACGAAGTAACAATCAGTGTCCTCTTCCCCTTTGACATAGATTAGGGATGACAATTGTCCGACCCAAATCGTGTCGTGTTGCCTGAGCTCATCCTTCGTGAAGCCTGAATGTGTCACGGAACATGATGTTGTTATAAGTAAAATGATGTTATTTCAAATTTTAAATTAAAAAAAACAAAGAAACTAACTGGGCTTTGCGGACCTTCAAGCTACCCAAGCACTAGAGGATTTGGGCTCGAGCCGCAAACCTTAGATTTGATAGAGTTTTGGGCCGAGTCTAGGCTCGAACATAAATTTTTGCCCGGGCCTTTGGCTAGGGGCCCAACTTGGCCCAACCCAATGCCAAGCCTAGTCACAGATACATATAATGATGAAAATAGGATAATTGACTGTTGCCACCTCTTTAAGTGATGACAACAGACTATTGGAAGGCAAAAACAACATAACCAACAAAAATCAATTTGCTATTGATCATTTTCTTGGGTTGATACTGGGTTGCTTAGGCCTCTTTTTTTTTTTCTTTCTGTTTCCTCCTATATACAAATTGCACTAGAGGTCTATCATTACCCCTTATAGTCAATGCAAAACTTCCAACTTCCATCCTTCTTCTCCAGTAATATCGAACTAGAAAAAGGGCTGGTGCTAGGATGTATGGTTCTTACCTCCCAACATTTTGGTTGCTAATTTCTCAATTTCATTTTTTTGGATGTGCGGACAGCAGTAGGGGCACACATTTATGGACTCTATTCCTTCCTTGAGTACTATTGAGTGATTATGTTTACAATCACGTGGGAGTTCTGTGGAAGTTTCAAAGATCTCTGCACTTAACCAACAACTCGTTTACTATCGGATACATTTTGTTTTTATATGTTCCCTGCACTTCTAAGGTTGAGAACTTAACGAGGATTCCCTTTCCCTCTTGTTGAATGGCCTTGAACCATGGATTTTAAGGACATTAGGGCCTTGCTAGGACTTGAGTCACCTTGCAAAATCACTTGTTTGCCACCTAATTTGAAGGACATAGTCATAGTCATGCTTCCAATCATCACGAATCGCTCCCATGGTAGCTAGCCACTCCATACCAAATCACTTCTGTTCCCCTCATCTAACGTGGCAGATAATCCTCCATATCGTCAAGCCTTGCATATGTGATACGGCCCCTTTACATACCCCCTTTCCCTTCAGCTGGTTGTCGTTTCTGTTAGGAGTAAAGGACACAGAGGAGGAGAATGGATAGTCTATACACGGAAAAACAAAGATAGAGACAGATTGTAGT
>JAOQMP010000007.1:32742590-32766780 GCA_027563575.1 Erythroxylum pedicellare
AGACAAATCAAGTAAGAGACAACTTAAACCCAAACCCACTTGTCTTCTTTAATTTTAACAAAAAAATCTATAAAACTAGAATTATTAGTCTAATAGATCATGAAAAAATCATAAATTCTTTTTAACGGAAGCTTAACTACATAAGGGTTAAAAACCAATATTTAAACAATTTACATTTTTTAGAAAAATATTATCTATTACATGCTATTTTTAAATTTGAGTACATTTAATAGTAAAAATAGAATCATTAGTCTTCAAAATCATGGAAATTTTATTAATTCTTTTTAAGAGAGACCTAACTAGATAAGGGTTAAAAATAAAATTGAAAATATTTAAATTATTTACAATATTATTTTAACTATATTTTTAATCAAAAATTATACATATTCCATAAATTTTTGAACACACTTAATAATTCATCAATTATATGTTTCGAATTAAACACGAGATAAATTTGATCTAAACAATACTATAATTCTTATATTTATAATCCAAATCTCAATAATTAATGTTGGCAATTGATCCAATCCAAGTATTTTAAAAATTAAAGCCAATTTCATTTCTTTGAAAATGTCAGACATAAGCTGAACTCGAATTCGAGCAATCTAGCTCAAAGCTAGAAGTTACAAAAAAAATTTATTGAGTTAAAAATCCAATCAATTCAAATTGAAACTATTAATTTTGATTTAAATCTGGCCAAATAAATCGTGCTAGTTCTATATATAATCATGTAACTATCTACACTTAGGGCAACTAAAAGCTAAGGAACCCAAATGGCAAAACAAATTCCTATTGGATTTATAAATTACAATAAAAAATCAAAATGTTAAAACTCATTTTAATCCATTAATTGCTTGTGATTAACAAGACAATGAAAAAGTCTATCTATAATCATGTAACGAGTATACTTGGGCCCCTAGGGGGTGATTGAGTTAGTGAAGTAGGGGACATAAGGTCAAAAAAACCTGTGTTTAAATCCTCCTGTTTACACTCTATCAATCGAGCTTGTTATATAGGACTTGTCTAGTACAGAATAATCGACTGACATAATTTGCAGGTTATTGTGTCAATCCAAAAATTTACCCAGTACATATTCAAAAGATAATAACTGCAGATTCTTCCGTTTAAAAAATAAATAAATATACTTATCTATGCAACCTAATTAGGAAGACAAATTTAATTTGTTAAGTTCGGGTTGGGACAGGTCAATAAACCTTGCCAAGTCTATTTTTAATCATATAATTAGTAGACTTGGCAAGTAAAAACTAAAATTGGGCCGACAAACTCCTATTGCATTTACAAATCACGATAAAAGCAAATCAAACAGTTAAAACTCATCCTAATCCATTGAATGCTTGTGATTGACAAGATAATGAAAACATAGTGTTGTTCTAAAGCAAGAAAGCTTGAAAAGACTTAAAGGAGCTTTCCTTGAAGCATAAACGGTGGATGGGATTGGAGCCTGAAAGTGGAAGTCCAACACAGATTCAGATTTTTTTGCAGAAATAAAAAACTATTCCAAAAGCTTATCTTCAACAGTAAATGGCACAATATTCCACATTGAAAGCTACAGACAATGATAGATGCATGATTAACCATATTTTAAGTTTCATCCTTACTTCTAATAAGCATAAATTTATAAATTAAGAGAGGAATTCCCAATTCCACTACAAAGTTATTAATAGCAATTAAAACCTTTATTACATTACAAATAATTTGTAAAAAAAAATACAAGATGTAAAAATAAGCAATAATTAAAAATTTTAACCAATTCAGCTAGTTCAATTATAAAATTTTTGAATCATCTAATTTTTAGATTTAATTTTTAACTTTTTAATTTGTTTTTTAATAATCTTTATTGTTAAATAGCAATTAATTTATTAATTAGTGGCTTAAATTTAATTATGAAGGTCTCTCTCTCTCTAGCTCTGTTTTTTTTTCTCTTCTACTTTTGGTTTAGATTAAATGAAGCCAACAAAGATCTTGCACTATAATGGGAAAAGTAATGTGTTTAGTCATATCAAATCAAAGAAGACATTAGGAAAGTGCAGTGACAGACTCAAACTGCATTGTCAGAGAATGTGGGGTCTTCAAACCTTTACCATGTACGGATCATATCAAGTTGGTTAGGTTTTCAGTTGTTGAAAACCTGAAACCAACCCAATAAGCAGTAGCCATATAATATTATGAATCAAAGCATTTTACTTAATTACTTTCTCTTACCCATCATCCATGTGCATGTAGCGAGTACCATGATCAGGATCACCAGGCTTTTCAGGCTACTGGAATGCAATAACATAGTTTTATCACCACTTGGAAGTTGGAATAGAATCTCTGCAATGAAACATCAGTAACTTGCCCTTAATGATCTTGCTTTGAATTAGAAACTACAACTTAAGAGCAACAGAATTTCAGCCATTTAAAGTCTTCAAAACAGGTTCACCTCTTTTAGTTCCGATGAGAAAAGCAATAATTTGGTAAAAGATGCCAACTTTCCTGATGAAATCATTAATCTTTCGTAATCAGTCCCTCCAGTAAGTTTTACAACTGGGCAACTGCTGCTGCTGCTTCCTTAGGTTCCATGTCACACCATCTTTTGTTTAATGTCTGAATCTCCAAGAGGCTAAAGAATGCAAAACCTGGTAGAGTGTCTCATATTAACTAAATATGATAATATTAAAGGGCTTATAAGTGGTAAGGGTCAACTATCTAAACAATTAGTTCTAGTTATTTGGATAATAATTGACCCAAGCTCAATTCTTGTAAGTGGACTCTACACTCTGCCCATATTAAAAATTCAATATGGTATCAGAGCAGGTTTGGTCCGGATTATTAATTTCCCGGTTGTCCGTCTGGATGTCCAGTCCCAGCGGCCCGGTCTGGTTACCACTGCGTATATGTCAAGTGACAATTGGATGTCTAGTCCCAGTTGCACTTGAGGGGGTGTGTTAAGAGTGTCTCATATTGACTAAATACGATAATATTAAAGGGCTTATAAGTGGTAAGGGTCAACTATCCAAACAACTAGTTCTAGTTATCTGGACAATAGTTGACCCAAGCCCAATTCTTGTAAGTGGACTCTACACTATGCCCATATTAAAAATTCAATAATGCGTAAATAAACAATCATGCTCACTCTTCTCCATAGGTTGACAACATAGTTGTACTTGTTGATAAGTTCTCGCTCCTGAGTCTGAAAGAGTTTAAAGGTCATTTCAGCTAGTTCTCGTTAAGTCTCTCAAAGTCATAAAATGTAGAGGAAGCTTCAAATAAGAAAAATCAACTCAAAAAATAATCCTATGCATAAACAATTTAGCTAGATGAGGTGACTATCCTAGCACATCTGGCTTGTGATAAAACAGATGACAAAGTTGGAGTTGATTGTGAGCCCCAAAAGCACCCCAACTCTCAACCACCCACAAAAAAACTTTCAAAGATATGAATGGTAACCTAAACATTGTACAACCTTGGAAACGTCGGCTCTCAAGGTAGATTGCCTGAAGAATAAGAATTTGCAACAGTTTGAAAATGGTTGAGAATCTGATAGCATTTTGAAGAATGTAATACACAGTATGTAGTTGATCACTTGGGAAGAATCTCTAAAAAGTAAGGATACATGTATGCTCCATGACTAAACGATGAATTGCCGAATTGACTAGTTGTATGGACTCTTCAAGTGTTGTGATGATATAGCTCCTAGCAATTGTATCGGACTGAAACTGAGATATCTGCCAACCTTGAGATATGGCAGAGAAGAAACTACCTCCAACTGACCAAACCCAGTCCTGAACAATGGAAAGCACAATGGAATATCACTAGGTACGAAGTTGTCTAATGTGAATCCATCAGAAATGCAGAACTTTAACTAATATGTTCAGCCAGCATATTCAGGATAAATAACTGCATGCAACCATGGCTGTGGACAATCAATTGCCTCATATGTCAAGCAAACCAAGTTAAAATTTAGTTATTCAGTCTATTCCACCATCCTACACCGGATGACTTACAAATCTACCATATTAACTAGAATTGCTTTAAAATTTTATTGATTTTCATTTTGCTTCAAGGCACCAATCATTATTTTTGAATATTAGATCGAGTCACTTCTAACTAGTCATACCTCAATAGCAGTTTCATGGGCATTACTGTAGACAAGATGAAGGGGAAGTAAACCAGCAAGATGTTCAGAAACAGCAGACAATGCAGCTTTGATGGGTCTCCTGGTCAAGGGGGTAAAAGTGATCAAAAGAATACACGTGTTAATCTAGGGATCAAAAGAAACACGTGTTCTTCTGCATAGTTTACCGAAAATTCATCACAATAATTATTGATCGTGCATAAAAACTGAGACATCCAGTCCTGTTTACTACTGTTCTTTTCCTAAGGGTCTTTTCATGAACGAACTTCAATTTCATTACATAAGCAACTACAAGACTTGCTAAGAAAAATAACATGGAAGAGTTCTACAAGGAAAAATAAAAGAAAAAATATAGTGAATCAAAAACAGAAGATAAACACCAAGCATGGGATGCAAGGAAATCCTAATAGGAGTGCAAGAGGGAAATAAAAAATCCATAGAGCTCAGCAAAAAAGAAAAGAAATTGCAAAACAAGCAATTTGTGCACTCTAAGTATGCATCTTCAGCAATTCCAGTGATTTCTCTTGAAACACATAAATAAGTGCGAAAAACCAACCAAAAGCTCAGCATGAAATGATCATGTTACCTCAAATCACAAAGAAGTGATTGCCCATTACATTGCAGATGACTTTCCCATGACGATGGCTCTGACTGAACAACAATAATCATATCAGAAAGCGATTTTGCTTGATAATGCCTGTCAACTAGTAATGGCTCCCCATGAATGAACCAAAATATAGGAACTTCAAGCGTAGATCTACTGTGAGCATGTACTCCTGCATTCACAGAAAGGGTGAAATAACCTTCAAGTAACTTTGCTTGTCACAATGACAAAATGAGAGAAATATTGATTATAGGCCAGTAGTTAATTCCAGAAACACCTTATGAGGGAACAAAGGGAAGAAAACAAAAGAATGTACGAAGTTCAGATCATGGAATATTAGTGCACCATTGCAAGTGGCAATACCATGGATTGGAAGAGTTTTAAATGCACATTAGAAGCATATCATATTCCAAAATCAAGACAGGTATAATTTCTAAGAGAACATTCTTCAAAGTACAATGTCCTCCATGTAGCTTGACATAAACTTTTTTTTTTTTTTGGAAATTAAAAAAAACTTGTTACTATCATATAAATTGAATTCTTAGTCATAATACTTTAAAGAAGAAAATCAACTTAGTGATTATATGACCTTTGAGATGACTACGGTCGTTCAGCCTCTGCAACTGATATTGAAGAATAGCAGAATCAAGATAGGATCGCACAGTTTTCCTGTAAGTTCCATTAACAAGCAACAGTGGGACAGCTGCTGCTCGACGTGCCACAGAAAATCCCATAGCTAAAGCAGGATCCTCTGAAAGCGGTAATCTGCATACAGCTTGGAAGTTAAATAAGAATTATACGAAAGCGATGCCTTTCACAATCACCATATGGACATGTCAAACATGACCGATTCATTAATGTAAATATAAGAACCTTAAAGTAACAAGGACAAACCAAACAGTATCACCACCAAAAGCAAGAGAAACAGTAACTCATCCTAAGCACTTAACAGCACTTTGATAGCATAAATAAACAGTAAAAGGCACATACTTTTCCACACTAAACATTGCTTTTTGTGAAGGCAACAATAAGGACGAAAGCCCATCCTTGAGAACCTTGAGATCCAATGGCAACTGCTTAACACTCGAAACTTTCTGCATTAAATATTAAAAGTAAAAAATACATTCCGATTCCAGTTAAGTTTCTTCATAAGTATGAAGGAATTCACAAAACCTCATGTGTTACGAAGAAGAGCTGAAACGATATCTTTTCATAATAGTGGAATGCCCCATCAGCAATTGATGGCGATACTATGTGCCTCATTGACCCCCAAAGTGTTGCACCTAAATGTGCAAGAAAGCTATCCCGTGCAACTGTGTAGTTCTGAAAACCCTGATAAGAGAAAGTCAAATTTTAAAAGTTCACACATGTTTATCTTGCTGAATTGAGCAGATGTGGAACCATCATGTAACTGAAATTAATAGGTAAATGATTAAAAAAAAAAAAGAAGCTTCAGAAGATACTATATGAAGCAAAGTCTTTATCTACATTTGTTTGTGGTCCAAGGGGTAGAATCTATGATAAGCAAAATAATCTTGACTCACTTCAGGAAGAAAAAAAGTGATAGAATGAACAAAAAAATAAATAAAAGGAATGGGAAAAAATGAAATTGAACAATAGACAGAAAAAAAAAAAAAGAAGGGGTAAGAATTGCTTTCTAATATTCACCTTTCCTTTCTCTATTTCGTAAAAATTATGACAAATGGTTTGGAATATTAACAAAACAGCTTTAACACTTGAAAGGTAATAGAACTACTATGCTTTTCGCTTTACAAACTTATGAACCACTCAAGATTAGGCTACTGAGTATTGGACCAATGTGAGCATCAACACGTTCTATAGTTGGACTCAAAGAGTTATGTTGTACTATTAAGTGTTTTTCAAAAGAATCAACACAAAAAATGTTTGTTTCATATTGATAGAAGCATGATTTCATTTATTCAGAAGAGTTAAGGACTTATTGAAAGACAACGTTCCAGGTAATTTGGATTAAACCTTTAGGTGTAGGGTTTGTCAATGAAACTGCTGTTTTCAAAACAGTTTCTCTTGAAGAACTTCTGGTAGGTCATTCAGTACTCATTCCCGTTAGCAAGTAAACAAGCCAAAAGCAAGTTAACAATAAGATAAACTTGTAGAAAGGCAAATGGCATACCTCTTGAGTATCACTGAATAGATTCCAATTCTCCATTCTTTTAAGTGCATCTATGGCCTTTGCCTTATGGCTCTCATCATATTCTTCGCCTTCAAAAGACTGCAGTTCATTTTTCAGATCCTGCATTCTCTCATCAAGCTCTAAAATAGAACAAATCCGATTAGATTTGACCTATGTACAATGAGAAGGACAACAAAACTTGAAGTTGTAAGCAGATTGCTAAGATGCACTTCCAAATCCGACAAGCAAGAACAATGATTCTACCTTCACAAAGTGCTAGCTTTGTTCTCCTTCCTTTACAATGTTTGAAAGCAAAGAGCTCATAGATATCAATCTCTGCCAGGAGAATATCAATGGCTTGATGATCTCTCTGTGTTCAAACGAATATTAATTAAAAATTAAATAAAAGGCGGACAAAAAAAACTCTATTTTTTAAACTGATATAGATGCAGTTGACAACCAACATGTCTTGAAAAAAGCAGCAAGTTACTTTCTAAATGAAATAAGCTTGAAAGATATTTCACAAATGAAAATAGAAATTGCCTACTAAATATAACAAATAGATAGAAAGAAAATCCCCAAAATTTCAAACAAACAGAACCCAGAAATTTGGAAATTAAAGGTTTTCAAATGAATCTCAGTAAATACATTCCAACAATACACTACTTATAGCAACTGACGCCTACGCCACATGCTATCACAGAAATATTGGCAATCCACAGTCCAAAATCCTATTAAGAATCTGTTTTTGCTTAGCTCATGAAGCATCCAGAACACAATCTCCAAACTAGGTTTCGATAGCAACTACCCAAAAATAACATAATAAAAAATTAAACTGTTCAGAGATGGATGCATACATCACCAAATACTGCAAATTTTTCCTGAATTGCATCTTGTAAACGATTTTCTGCTTCATCCTCAGAAATCTCTGGAAAAGATTCAATGAATGTTAGGGTGTCAAAGCTGAAACGGTCATTAATCTCTTGACTATATATATATATATACACATATATTGTTGTTTCACATATGTTGATTGTCACTCATCATACAACATAAGAAACTGATCCTTGCTTTGATCAGATATCACAAAATACTTACTTTTGGCCGATGAATACAACATAAGGATATACAAGGTAGCATAAACATGAAGAAAAAAGTTTCAGAATTCAGTCCACCTGTTTGCCCACAAATGTACAATGCAAATCATATCATTCAACTAGAAAACAAGTATGACCTCTAAACCTTGATAACTAAAGCACTCAGAAGCAAACATTTGCAAAAACACATAGGTGCCAACGTAATATCCACATTGCAAAACTTGCAACACAAGGATAAAAATGTCACCACACTGATGGTGTTTACAAAGGTACACTAAAACATCAAAAGGATTGACAAATCCGAAGCTCCTCTAGAGTACCTGCAACTGCACCAATTGTTTTCTGAACACTAGGCAAGCTAAATTCGGTGCGCACACCTTCTCCACCAACAGCAGGACCCCATGAGAAAGGGCCTGCAGTTAAATCAATAAATGCCCACCTGGTACAGAATTTAGTTATGTATAGTTTCACTTTAGGATGCTTCTACATGTTCCTTTGCACATGAAAGATTGGTACCTGTCCTTTCCAATCCAAGTATCTGTGAGACAATCTGCACGAAATTCACTGAAGTCCCCAGATTTCAATTCCTTCTCAAGAAGAAGCTTCATAGGTTCATTCTTCCCTCTCAATAACTTATTGTCGATTTAAAAAGATAAATCAGTTGAAGATCCAAGTAGAGCTGAACATATTCACAGTTCAATAGTATCCAAGAACTTTTACTGGTTGGAGCTTGGGTATAGAGACATGCCTGTAAAACTTTGTTCTGTATGATGTCAGGTATGTCCTTTCCTTGATATGACTTCTGAACCTCATCTAACGCATCCTGACAAATATTATACCACTCTGCCTGGAACCATTAACAATTTTGTTCAAAATATAACATGTCCTTGTGCTGTTAAAGCAGTTCCAGTCACAAATATTACTACACGTGCATAGTCGACCTACTAACATTCACATTGAATATAATGTGTCGTGCTAAAATATCATGTATGGAGTAAAGCTAAACAGATACAAAATCAGAAGAAACTTCTGCAGATGCAATGGTTTGCAAAGGTAAGTGGAAAGACTTCAAATAGAATATGGCCAATTTCATTAAACATTTTAAGGTTATTTTTCCAGTAAAAACTGAACAAATGAGTTAAAAAGTTGCATTAGAAACTAAAAAAAACTGAAATTACTTCACTATGCAGGCTTCTAGTTGTAGTTGAACCTACAATGACTCAGGCACAACTGTGAATGGTCATTAGATATCTGAAACAAGTGCTCTAGTTCTTGATATACCCATTCCGTATGACATAAAGCAGAATTTGGTTTGATTTGCAACCTTATAAAAAGTATCTATGTGTGTGTAAAAATATCAAAGTGCGCAATCATTGATCAAACCTAAAATGCATGACCAAATATGCCCTAGGCCACAGGTCACCATGTCTATCTTGCTGAACTCTTTATACAGAGCAAAGGCCAATCAATAACACTGATATAATGATCTCACTTTTAAAAATGTATCGCTTTCTCTTTTCTTCATCTCCTTTAAACACATATTTAAGAATAAATCATGAATGACAGCATATTTCTTTCTTTTTAAGGACAAAAAATAATGTTCTGCAACTCTCAATGAATCTTAATCTATACTGGATTCAAAATTTTCAAATTGACATAAGTACACATAAAACAGCAATATGACAAATCCCTGAGTACTAACTGTATCAGTATCTTCAATAACCGTCCAGGCAAACTTTGCCATGGGATGCTTTTCATACAAGGGTCGTTTGATCTTGTCAAGTGCTGCATTAATTTCACAATAGAAAATAATTAGAATTGCTGACAATTCCAAACTTAAATATAAAAGCACCAATTAGAGGCAATATCTTACCAAGAATACTCTCAGGAATGCTTCCTGACTGAAGAATTTTCTTCTGTAGATCTTTATTCTGAAGAAAAAAAATAAATGTATGAGTTCAAACCTGTCTAAACAATCAAATACACAAGTGATTTCAAATGTCATAATATCAAAATAACACCAACAATCTAAAGTTATGTTTTGTTAGCTTAATATTAGCAATTTAAGCACAATCAGTAAAGAGCAATAACAGGTACACAAAAAGGTAGGAAATATCTGGCATGGTACCTCTTTAAGAAAAGTTATTTCCGACTCTGATAATCCTATTCTGCAATTCCAAACCAAAAAGAAAATGAAACTCAATACAAGATTAGAGAAATGAATTGCAAAAACAATGGTTTCCAGCATTCAACAATCACTTTTGATGAGAAAACTCATAGGAGAATGCATACCTACATAATCATATAAAAAGAAAGAACATACGCACCGGTATCCATATTTAGCTCTTTGTGGGTCATGTTTAGGGTTCAAAATGAAGATGTTGTAAGCATTTCCAAGTTCAAGATATGCAACAAGGCTAGAGAAAAGAACATCCACCATATCCAGGTCAACTTGCCAAATGGCATTTGAATCATCCCTGCAAAGAGTGAATCAATATATTAAAAGACAGTACAAGAAATAAATAAAATAATAAATAAAGGCAGGATAGAATTCTTATTCGGGACTAAGGGCTTGCAAAAGAATTTCTGGAGGAACATCATAAACTCACTGAAGAGTGCAAGCATACAGTCAAGAGAGGGAGAGAGCTT
The DNA here is from genome assembly GCA_027563575.1 of Erythroxylum pedicellare. Taxonomy (NCBI): domain Eukaryota; kingdom Viridiplantae; phylum Streptophyta; class Magnoliopsida; order Malpighiales; family Erythroxylaceae; genus Erythroxylum; species Erythroxylum pedicellare. The sequence goes on from JAOQMP010000007.1 coordinate 32,753,231, forward strand.
AGAGTTGGATATACTTTACCCTTTACCAGACACATCATCCTTGCGAGCTAAAACATTGATGGCATGCTCAAAAATATGAGTAACCTTTTCACTCATTTGGACAGCGTGAACAGAGAAACTGTACAGATTAGTGGACAATTAAGACAATAAAATAAAGGTTAGCAGAAGATGGCCTTACATCTTCATATTGCAGAAAATGAAGAGGAAAGGGTTACAAAGCAGGGGGAACCATTACTTGTAATTTATAGGACTGACAAGGGGTAGATGGTGGTGTTGCTCTTCGTCAACACTGATTTTGTAAAAAGGGGTGAGAACTTCGCCAATTGGTGGAATTCGAGTATGTTCAAAAATGTGGTCAATTTTGGTGAACCAGCGCTCAAGTTCTTCAGGATGAAGCTTAAAATCTAATGATATGTAAAGATATCAAAAAGTGCTATAGGGAAGTTATTTAAAAGTAAAAGAAGATAAAATGTGAGAAAGTGACAATATGAAAGTCCTGTACCTTGATTCCCACTTCCTTCGAATCCTATGAAAATGAAATTTACAGGGACAGGAAGGTACATAGAATCGACTTCCTGGAGCATTAGGTAATTTGCAATGTTACCTGAGAGACAGATGCACAAATGATGCGTTAAATCAAATTCAAGCAACGGAAGAACTAAAAGCAAGCATTGTCAAAAGACCAACTATAAAGCTGCAAAATTAATTAAGTAAATAAGAAAGAATAAGGTTGAAGGAATTACCAGCCTTGGTGTAATTGAGCACTCCCATGTTGCCAGCAGGAGTTGAAGATTCCAGATCATCAAAATCTGCGAGGACAGAGGCCGTTCAAGGATTAACCGAAAGAAAGCATATGCGTGTACATATATATAAGCTGATGTTTATGACAACGACAACGAAGGTTCAACATACCAGTCCGAATAACGGACTCACTCCAAAACCTACTCTTTTCTTTAAGATTAAACAAAGAAAAAACAGAAGAACTGGCACTTTTACGAGGAGATCCAGTTGCAGAGAGCTGAAAAAGACAAGGTAGATAAGCTTGAGAAATGAATATTAAAAAAAAAAACAAGGAATGATTATTGATTAAGTAGGCAAGATGAGAATGGAAGTCATAGTGATATACAAAAATATATAATCTAGACAGCTGAAATGTAAAAGAGAAGAATGATATGAATGGCTTACGAGTAAAAGAGCAAAAGAGAGGAAGATGAGAGCGGTGGTTCTAGAGGGTCCACCATCACCGGTCCTCATTTTTCTTGTTATTTCTTTTCCGTTCCTGTAAGGTTTTTGATTACGATACTTCTGGAGTTGGTTGAGTTGAGAGAATAAGAAAAGAAAAAAAAAAAGATTATCTCGGTAATCACAGAGTGAAGAAGAAAGAAGAACAAAACGAGAACGACCAGCTTAGGTCGAGCTAAGGAACTCGCGCAAATTCAGTCAACATGAATCGAGCGAGTAAGAAATGCAGCCCGGCCCAAGCCCACCCCAGCAAGGCCCATAATTCATTCTTCATGGAAAAGCGGGCAGTTTGAAATTCAAAAGAAAAGGTTACCAATTACCGTTTCAATAAATACTACTCCAATTGCTTGCATCAAGCCTTACCCTGTGTAATTTGACTTTTGAGGAAGAGAGAGAGAGAGGAGCGGACCGAGCAAGGAGTTTGAAAAAAAGTGAGCAAACCGGAGGAGGAGGAATAACAATGGGAGAAGAATCAGAAGGAAGGAAGAATGGTATTGTATTGTCAGTGAAAGAGGAGTACGAGAAGTTAGAGAAGGTTGGTGAAGGTACGTATGGGAAGGTGTACAGAGCAAGAGAGAAGGCGACAGGGAAGATCGTGGCTCTGAAGAAAACTCGTCTGCACGAAGACCAGGAAGGTGTCCCTCCCACTACTCTCCGCGAGGTCTCCATTCTTCGCATGCTCTCCAGAGATCCCCACGTTGTTCGGTAAATTAATTGCTGCTCTGGATTCTGTATCCTAATTTCCTAAACCCTAAATCACATTTTAACTTTTAATCATTAGCCTGATGGACGTCAAACAAGGACAGAATAAACAAGGCAACACAGTACTATACTTGGTTTTTGAGTTCATGGACATGGACCTCAAGAAGTACATCCGCAGTTTCCGCCAAACAGGAGATAACCTTCCTCCTATAACTGTGAAGGTACTCAAACAACATATCATGTATTATCAATTCCGTACATACATCAACCAAGATATGGTTCTGTTATATTCATATATATGCAGAGCTTGATGTATCAACTGTGCAAGGGCGTATCTTTCTGCCATGGTCATGGGATCTTGCACAGGTTTCTTTTCTTTAAATTTTGTCCCATTATACGATTACGGAGAACATTAGGTTGGTGGTGCACCTTGCGGCTTAATCCTTGTCTGTTCCTCTCTATACTTATCAGGGACCTTAAACCTCACAACTTATTGATGGACCGCAAGACAATGATGCTTAAAATTGCAGATCTTGGACTTGCTCGAGCATTTACACTTCCTATCAAGAAGTACACACATGAGGTACCACTACATTCCTTCTCAATCCAACTCAATCATCTTTACCATTAAGTGTTGTTGAAAGCTGTATGCTTTTTTCTGTTTCAGATATTGACTTTGTGGTACAGGGCTCCTGAAGTCCTTTTGGGGGCTACCCATTACTCAACTGCTGTGGATATGTGGTCCGTTGGCTGCATCTTCGGTAAGGATTTCACTTCCCCCGTCACCTCCAAATTCATTTGAACCAAATGCTAACTAGCACTTATCCTTCGTATTTGACTTGATTTTAGCGGAATTGGCAACAAAACAAGCACTTTTTCCCGGAGATTCTGAACTGCAGCAGCTTCTCCATATTTTCAGGTTAATTTAACTGTATTGCATGGCTATTTTGTTTCTTTTCTTGATATTCTAACAGCTAGTACATTGCAGGTTGCTGGGGACTCCGAACGAAGAAGTTTGGCCCGGTGTAAGCAATCTGCCCAACTGGCATGAGTATCCGCAATGGACCCCTCGGAGTCTCTCATCTTCAGTCACTAATCTGGACAAAGATGGGCTAGATCTTCTAGCAGTAAGTCTCTAATCAACAACTAAATTTCAGATCTTTCTGTCACTTCAGTACAATTATGGAACGCAACAATTGTAACTATTATTATTCCATTTGCAGCAAATGTTGCAGTACGATCCCTCAAAGCGTATCTGTGCAAAGAAAGCAATGGAACATCCTTACTTTGATGATCTAGACAAGGCCAATCTTTGAATGATATTTGTCAACCAGCAAACTGAAGTTCTGTAGTTAAATACCTTTTTGCTTTCCTCAAGCATAATGGTCACTTAGGAGACCCCCTTGCATTTAACCTTGCCTAGTGCTTACTCCAATGTCACGTATTGTAATGAAGTTGGAGCATCTCTGCTACAGAATTCGTGGTATTGTCTTGCTGGAATTGCCTAAAACTTGCTAGTTAACAAGAATGGTGCAAAAACTTTACTTTTGAATGTGAAATGGATATGCTTTTTTCACCTCTCTAACATCGCTCATAGCTAGTGGTTCCAGAATTTAATGTGCCTTTTAAGTTTTATTTGAAGGTGCAAACAAGGAGACAACAATTAGAGGAGCTTGTAGGTCATTTTATATAAGACCAAAGAGTACGTTTTCTGTATGTGAAGAATTAATGTTGAAAAGTGCAGGCAGTGTAAAACGGCTAAGAGATCTCACTTGGGAATTTCTGGAGGTCAACTATTTAAGAGCGTTGGATGGTGGTGTGTAATTATGACGATAACAATAAGCTGATGATTCATTTTTCTTATTCTAATTTTCTCTGAAAAATGAGAAGGATTTGAAGTAGGGCAAGAAAAGAAGGGAGGTTGAAGACAAAGAAAGAGAAAAGAAAACAACTTCATACACAAAAAGATAGTAAATAAAAGCATTTCCTAGAAATATGATTACATGGAAAGGTTATCCTAATGCCATGTCAACAAATCACATATCAGTTACGTTGGTGGATTTTGGTTAGTTGGATCGGGTAGACTACTTGAGTTGGGTTTTGGGTTTGACGGTCGTTAAAGCTAAAAGCTTTGGCATTTGTATAAATATAAGTACGTAAAAGAACAGAGGATGGCTTTACATTACACGACTCTTGGTCTTCTTGTGGTGGGAAAGAACAGTAAGACGTTACATTAGATACAAGACAGCAACCCATCAGACACTTCTGGTTCATTTTTCTGCTGCTGACACCTCAACGCTTTCTCGCCTACTTTATTCGTCACTATGTCAAGTGTTAAAACATAAATGGTACAATGCGTCAAGAAGCCAAAAATGGCATGCGGTGATTGATCGAGTAAGGTCAGGTTCTTTTCTTAGACTAGAAAGTAGAAACACAAACAGATTCTAGAGCTTACTGCTCTCTCCATCGTTTCACTGTTCTGCACTCCACCGGATCCTTAACTTCTTCATTAACTCTTTCTCTGTTTCTGTTTTCTTGTTCGCTTCCTACATCATTTATGGTTATGAACGTGTTTTTTGGATTACTGATGTAATATATCCTCTTTACTTTACCAGCTCATCCTTGTTTTGAATAATTTCAAATTTCTTCTTCCCCTTTTCTGCTCCTGGGATTCCGCTCCGTTTAGAGCTCTACATCTGTCTGACTGTCTCTGTTTTAGCTGCCCTCTAAAATCTGTGCGTTCTGTCTTCTACTTTTCTATTTCTCTTTCCTGGCTTTTCCCCCAAAAGAACAAAAAAAGAAAAAAAGAGAAAGAAACTTTGTTCTGTTCTGCACTCTGTATGAATATGCTGCTATTGTCCAATTCATATGTGGAACACTTTGTTTTCAAGCCTCTTGCTTTCTTGTGGTAGTTGCCTTTTTTAGATCAGCTCTTGCATATCTCTTTATTACTAGGCACATATGATCTGACTCTTCAACTCCGTAGCGAACTGTTCCACTGTTATATTTTAAGGCTTTATTTGCTTCAGCACTAAAAAGATTCTCTTTAACTGGCTTGCCTTTAACAAAATAGTCTCGACTAGCATAAAACCTTGTCTTACTTTGGCATCAACAAGCTTCTGTTGTAGGTTTGTAGTTATATCTAGTGAGATTATAGAGGAAGCTAGCTGGTTGATTTGAAGCGGAACATTATGGGTTTCTATTCCGGTCTTATTGGATTACTTGGATTAGTGTCAATGGTGAGTGCGGTGAGTGGGATAGGTGCCAACTGGGGCACACAATCTACCCACCCTTTGCCTCCAGAAACCGTTGTCAAGCTGCTGAGGGAAAATGGTATCCAAAAGGTTAAGCTTTTCGATGCAGATTATGGGGTTCTGAATGCTCTTGGCAAGTCTGGGATTGAGGTGATGGTTGGCATCCCTAATGAGATGCTCTCCTCTCTGGCTAGCAGCGTCAAGGCTGCTGAGAAATGGGTTTCTAAAAATGTTTCCACCCATATCACCTCCAACAACGTTAACATCAGGTTAGCTTATATCATGTTTATACGAATCAACCTAGATTAGAAATAAAGCACTGTTGTACCTTCGAATCTCATTAAAAAAGTTGTAGCTCTTCCTTAGTCTTTGGTACCGATGATTCCTAGGAAGAGGAGATTGTGATTGGGTGCTGGAATTAGTAGACGTATTATCTTTCCTTGATTCCTTTGATCGAGAACACTAGGTCTAACTGCATGATATATCATGTTCCTGAGTTTCAACTTCTTAACACCCTTCCTTGTCGCATTACTGGAGTAGAAACTTTCTAAACTTTTTTTTCAGCTTCTTTCATCGAAGTTTGTTTGTTATCGTGTGGAAACCTTTTCGTTAAATGATTGCTGAATTGTTTTTTAAATACTTTGCACGTATTAGACGCTTCATTTTTTTGTGATTGAATACTATGAGTTAATCAATCGATAAGAAAACTATATGAATAAACAAGAATCAAATAATTTTAAGTAGAGAAATTAAAGGAGTGCAAAACATTGAATTTGTAGTAGTTTGGTTTTTCTTGAAACCTGGATACACCTTTGTATGCCCTTTAATAGATGGAGATCAGATCACTACTATCATTTCTCAAGAATTTACAGAGAGTTTATATCAGCATGCCTAATATTTGAATGTTTCCTTAGTAGATCAAGGAACATATAAATCTCTTACCTCATGCATCTACCAAGGTTTCAACTCTGATGGATGCAGAGGTATTTCTACCTCCTTGCCACCATGCTACGTGATGTAGAAGGTTTGTGTTTGAAGAATAAAAATGTTTTGCATGGCTTTTTCTCCATTTTTTTGTCATGTGAAGGCTATGATATGAGGATCTGCTGTCTGGTAACTTGGATGAACTGCGCATTTGGATTCACTTCAACTTATCTATTCATGTTTGTGCAGATATGTGGCAGTTGGAAATGAGCCTTTCTTAGAAACATACAATGGAAGCTACTTGAGAACAACATACCCTGCTCTCCAGAATATCCAGTCTGCCCTGATAAAGGCTGGACTTAGTAACCAAGTAAAAGTGACAGTTCCCCTGAACGCTGATGTGTATGAAACCTCAAGTCAACTCCCATCTGGCGGTGACTTCCGAACTGATATCCACGATCTCATGCTGACTATTGTCAAGTTCTTGAGTGACAGCGGTTCTCCTTTTACTGTGAATATATATCCTTTCATAAGCCTATATAGTGATCCCAACTTTCCAGTCGAGTATGCATTCTTTGATGGCAACGCCTCTCCTTTAAACGATGGTGGGACATATTATTACAACATGTTTGATGCCAATTATGACACTTTTGTGCATGCTTTACAGAAGAATGGGTTTGGAAACCTGCCTATCATCATTGGAGAGATTGGATGGCCTACTGATGGAGATCGGAATGCTAACATTGAATATGCCCGACGATTCAACCAAGGCTTTATGTCACATATTTCAGGTGGCAAAGGAACCCCAATGAGGCCTGGGCCTGTTGATGCCTATTTGTTTAGTTTGATTGATGAGGATGCTAAAAGTATTGATCCAGGGAACTTTGAGCGTCACTGGGGGATCTTCACTTTTGATGGGATACCAAAATATGCCCTCAATCTTGGTGCTACAAATTCAGGAACTTTAATTCCAGCAAGAAATGTCCGCTACCTGGAGCGCAAATGGTGTGTGATGAAGGCCTCAGCCAAGCTCGATGACCCACAAGTGGCACCGAGTGTGAGTTACGCTTGTGGACTTGCTGACTGCACTAGCCTTGGTTATGGAACATCTTGCGGAAATCTGGATGCTAAGGGTAATATTTCATATGCCTTAAACAGTTACTTTCAGACGCAGAATCAGCTTGATAGTGCATGCAAGTTTCCAAACCTTTCAACAATCACAAAAACGGACCCATCAGTTGGAAATTGTAGATTCGAGATAATGATTGAGCCTTATTATGGAGGTGTTGAGTGCACACGTGGATACCTCCAGAAGCAGATAGGTTTGGCGGCAATCCTCGTGTTTTTGGAGACTGTTCTCTGAGTCTGTGAGGCTCCTAATTATCAGTAGTACAGTTTTTTCATTGTTATGCACATTTACTTTGTAGGCTAGAGTAACGGAAAGTTAGAATAAATTTTCCAGTGGCATCATTGTAGTGTAGAGCTCTGATTACTTATCCTTGTTCAGAATTATTTAATGCTTTGTTTTAAAGCATCACGCAATGTGTAGAAATTGTTAACTCATAACCGGAGGGCTAAATCAGGATTGTGGCTGACTGGAGGTGGTATTGGAACGCATGTAAGGAAAATTATTGTTTTGAAGATTCCATTCAAGTCCTAACTCACCGTTGTAGTCACGACTGAGCAACACTTTCCTTGAGACGGGATTTTATGCTTTCATCACAGTATTGATCTATCTTTTTCGATCTCTGAAAAAGGAGCATAAAATCCCGTAGAACTCAAGAAGTTGAACCTTATGCGTTGATTCGTGAGGACATACGAGCTCATTGGGATGCCACACGTCCGGAGCACTGTATAGTCCAGTGAGAAGCTGCTTTTACAGCTATACAAACTCTACAGCATTAGCCTGGCTTTCAACGAGTTAGTCGAGATGAAATGCTTAGGAAAGGTTTTATTATCATTTGAGGATGTAAGATGAGAGGCACTTGGCCACACAAGAAAACAGGGGAAAAGATATAAGATGGAGTGTGCCTTTCATTTATTTCCTATATAACCTCATAAGAGAGAATCCTGAATCCATGGGTTGCGATTAGGCTTTTCAACAGTCGAAAGTGCCTTCCAGACGATACTGTTGCACTTGAACCCAGAACCAAAAGCAATTTGCCAAATCCTATGACCCTTCTTAACCCTTTTGCTTGCTTCCAAGTAAGCAAGTTGATACCACACACTACTACTTGAAGTATTGCCAAATCGGTTCAAAGTAGCTCTTGAAGCTTCCATGTAATCTTCAGAAAGTTCCAAGTTGGTTTGGATATGGTCCAGCACCATTTTGCTAGTTGCCAAGATGCAAACATGGTCAAAAGCAAGCTTGTAGTTAGGAATATAGGGCTTGGTTTTCCTGTTGAATAGCAGGTTTGCGAAGAAGTGGAGTTGTTCAAAAAGGGGGAGAACTAAAGGGCCAAGGACGGTGATGTTGGCCTTGAGGGCATGACCTCCCACTTCAATCACGTCCTTGCTTACGCAAAGGCCCATCTTCCCTTCTGCATCCTCCTTGAGATGTATGCTTTTAAAGCTTCTACTGTCCATGCCCTTGTGCGTTCGAACTAGCTGCATGTTCCACCATTCCATGAGAGAGAGAATCATACACATATATAAGAAAAAACTTTGTGACCAATTATTGGTGGTCGTGTTAATAGTACCTGTTTGAGCTCATACTTGGAACGCCGCCGGTCAACACGACAATTGGAGAGAAGAATGGCAGCAGCTCCCATTCTGAAGAAGCAGTTAGGAAGGAGCATGTCAGTCTCATTGCCACTGTACCATGCAGAGCTCACCACCTCTGTGCTAACCACAAGTGCATATGAGGAAGGATACCCAGTCAGAAGGTCTTTAGCTAGATCAATGGCTATGATCCCAGCAGCACAGCCCATGCCACCCAAATTGAAGCTGTTGATATCGTGCCTCATCTTATAATGGTTTATAATCATTGATGAGAGTGAAGGCGTGGTGTTCAGTGCTCCACAGTTAACCACCAGAATCCTGATATCCTTTGGCCGTATCTTGGTGGCTGCGAGAAGATCATCCACTGCTCCGAACATCACCATCGCTGCCTCTTCTCGTCCATCCTTCAATGTTATCTTATAATCTGCAGGTCGAAAAACTTCTCTTGGCATGTAAGTCTCATCTCCAATCCCAGAATTCTTGAGGATACGATGTTGATATTCTATGGCTGCCTCGTTAAAATTTCCTGATTCCCTTGCTAACTTAATAAACTCCTCCTTTGATATCTACATCCAAATATAGACATATCATGCAAACAAGTATACCTCACCTATATGTATATATAATTAATTTACGTACCTTGAGATGGTCTGGTGGACGATAACAGGCGAATTCCAGTAAATAAGTAGAGCGTGGAGTAAAATGATCAAGAAAAGCATAAATGGCAAAACCCACCAAGCCCACTGTCAAGATGGCATCGAATTCTATTGCACTAAGCCGTTGAGAATTCGGGGTGGAGAAGAAGAAGAAGAAGGAGAAGAATGTATTGGACTGTTGGGGTTGCTGATTCATATCATGACAATAAGCAGCGACGAGGAGAAAGAGAACAGGAAGAGTTACAACAAGGAACAGATAAGAGGCATGGCTAAGAAAGTAGGAATAGCCAAGCCTAACATATTGTAAGTTGACTGAATTGAGAAAATCCGGCAGCTGACGCCTAACCCTGACCAAGAATCTCAGCGAGCCATCTTCCATGATCCCCCTATTCACTATTTCTGTGGATAGTCTCTCCACCTCCTGCTTTCTCCCCATCTCAATCACTACCTGATAGAAGACGACACACTACTTGGTTTCACATATATAGCTTAGATGTGTAGTGATTACATGTTGAGTTATATGAGCTGAAGGAAAACAAAACAAAAACAAAAAAACAAAAAAACAAGAAACAAAAGATAAGGGAGTTGTACGTATATATATAATGATAAAATAATGTTACTATTAATTTTTACTGTAACAAAACGAAGTGCGTGTGGTTAATTTACAAGTCATCATGTATATATTGTGATCATAGTTCTAATGGAATTGGCAATGAAAAGCTCCTTTCTAATATCACTCAACTTATGCTTGCTTGGGTTGAGTATGGAGGTTGATTTTCTTAAGGATTTGTTTGGGGAATTTATAATAAAATGGGATAAAATAGGATAGAACGAAAGGGTTTTACGTTACATCACATTTCATCATAAACAATAAGAATAAGTTACATTCGATTCGAGAGGTTTAGAATGGAATATAACATGATAAACAACATTTCACTTTTATTCTAAACAATATTTCACTATATTATATTATAAACAATATTTCATCCATTTCTAAGCGCAATTTTCTAATATTACATTCATTTATATTCTATTCCATTATAAACCATTTCATTAAAAAATTTACGTCTAGCCTAAATTTTTATTTAAATAAAAGAAAACATTTGTATTTAGAACCAAAAAACTACTCAATAAAGGAGCACAAATTTTAATAATAGTTTATATATTTTGTTTGTGATTATTTGAAAAATAAGCCCACCATTCGTTACAAATGAATCATACATAATTATGCATTTTGTTTTCAAATAAACAATACAGTGGATAAAAATCTCAACTATTTATACGCACACTTTAATTTCATATCATATAAATAAAATAACGGTAAGTTAATGTTAATAAATTTTGCTGTGAAAAGTGTATTTATAAATATCCAAACTTCTATAAGAACTTTAAATGTGTATTCGTAATTTGTAGAATAATAAGTTGATGTTCATGGGTCACGCAAAGTGAGCCCAATGGTAGCATACAATTGGGAGGCCCAATCATAGTAAGGCCTAGTTAGAGAACAGATAAGCCCATTTCGCAGTACACACGTACTTTGTTTCCTTGAAAGATCGTTAAATGTTGCACGGTCACTCTTCCTTTGCTATTTGACCATAGGTTCACATTTCCCAAGTACACATGAACTTGTCGTCAAAACTCAGATGTTGTAAGGTCACCACCTATTTCACCATAGATTCACTCTCACTCATAACACAAGTAACAGCTACATGACCAAAACTGACAAGCTTCTTCTGCAATTGTACAAACAGTACCGCCATGAGCTTACCAGCCCAGTCATACTGCCCTCTGTCATTAAGGCAACTTCTTCTTCTTCTTCTAACAACAGCCGCTTTGGCTTTGCCCTTCAACTTCACTGCCTTGCCCTCAAATCAGGCTCTAACTCCTACCCCATTGTCTCCAATGCTCTTATATCTATGTATGCCAAGTTCTCGTGCATTCCCTCTGTCACTAAGCTGTTTGATACTATGCTTCTTAGAGACGTCGTTTCCTGGAATTCCATACTTAATTCCCATATTCTACATGCCCATTTCTCCAAAGCCTTTGCTTTGCTTCAACGTATGTCTTATTCTCATTATTTTCCACCCAACCCTCAGCTCACTGCTAGTTTCATATCAGTTTGCGCTCGTCTCCGATATTTCAGTTTCGCCAAATCCCTTCATGCCCTCCTGATCGTTGCTGATCATAGCCCGGAATTTCAACAAGAACATCACAACCCGAGCGCCTCTGTCTTCCTCTCCACTTCTTTAGTACACTTTTACTTCACGTGTCACGACTCATCTATGGCTTTCCGCGTTTTTTATCACATGGAGATTAAGAATGAGGTGTCATGGACTGCCATGGTCTCTGGCTGCGCTGCCAACTTAGACGACCATGCTGCCTTTCATTGCTTTAGAGCCATGCAGACTCATGGTTTTGAACCTAACCGTGTTACTTTGCTTTCGATGCTACCAGCCTCTGCTCGGGGTTATGCCAGATATGGGAAAGAGATCCACGGATATGCGTTTCGCCGTGGGTTGCATTCAGATCACCATTTTTCCGCTTCTCTTATTGACATGTATTGCAAGAGCCGATCAGGCCTTGCTCTTGCTCGCCATATTTTTGATGCATCGGAGGTTAAAGATGTGGTGATGTGGAGCTCAATCATTTGGACCTACGCACGTAATGGAGCTGGTTTTGAAGCCATCAGGCTTTTTATGCAGATGCTAGAGGAAGGAATTACACCAAACTTTGTGACTCTGCTAGCACTGATCACTGCCTGCACTTCTCTAACTTCTCTTACGCATGGCAGTAGAGTTCACGCCTACATTATCAAATGTGGGTTCTACTCCCATACTTGCATTGGGAATGCACTTATTGACATGTATTCCAAATGTGGATTTCTCGTCGACTCCGACAGAATTTTCAGAGAAATGAGTTCCAAAGATTCAGTGTCATGGGGCAGTCTGATCGGTGGTTATGGCTTACATGGATATGGCTGGAAAGCTTTGTCTCTATTTCATGAGATGCAAGACAAAGAGCTGCAACCTGATGCAATCACATTGCTTTCTGTTTTGTCAGCTTGTAGACATGCCGGCCTTGTTGAAGAGGGCCAGAAGATTTTCGAAATTGCAAAGAAAGACAGCAAACTTCTTAAAATAGAACATTACGCTTGCTACATTGATCTCCTGGGTAAATCAGGAAAAACCGAAGCTGCTCTTGACGTTTTAAGAACTCTCCCCATGAAACCTAGTCCGAGAATATGGAGCTCGTTAATGACAGCTTGTAAAATAGATGGAAGACTGGAAATTGCAGAAATGCTGGCAAACCAGCTGATCACATCAGAACCTCTAAATGCTGCCAACTATACCCTGGTTAGTACTGTTTATGCTGAATCAGGTAACTGGGGTGGAGTGGAGGAAGTGAGGAGGCTAATGAGAACGCAAGGAATGAGTAAATGTTGTGGAGTTAGCTGTATCGCAGTGGGAACTTAAAGAGATTGGATTTTGCAGCAGTAAACACAATAGAAGATCATGGATGGGATGTATGAGATTCTGGTAAGTTACTAAATGCTATAGTCGTTTGGACAACTCTTTCCTAAGATATGTTTGCATTGGTTGGTGCCACAATTCTTTCTAACTTTATTCTCCCTAATTCTCCCGCTTAAAAAAGTGTGTCTTGGAGGTTGTGCAATTTAAGTCATGACTGTTACTTACGTTCACATGCACGTCTCGGAGTTATCGTTTTAATTTTAACTATATTACTATTAATTTTAATTTTAATTTTAATTATTCTACTATTAATTTCATTAAAAAAATAAAAAAGCCCCTTTTTTACATTTCAGTGGTTCACCAATGACACATATTTTGATTTTTTGTTTTTTTATTTAAATTTTTTTATAAAATTTTTTAGATAAATTTTTAATTTTAAAATTTGATAAAATTGTTTAATTAATTTATAAATTATAGAAAAAATATTAAATTAAATAAAAATTTGATTAACTTGTATTATTATATTACCCTCCATGCATATTAATGTAATATTCAACATAAAGTCTTTTTTTCAAATGATA